>SJXQ01004862.1:0-43269 GCA_006408695.1 Aepyceros melampus | reverse complement strand
CTTTGGAGCCCCCCAAAATAAAGTCTCTCACTGTTTCCACTGTTTCCCCATCTCTTTGCCATGAAGTGATGGGACCAGATGCCATGATCTTCGTTTTCTGAATGTTGAGGTTTAAGCCAAAATTTTCACTCTCCTCTTTCACTTTCATCAAGAGGCTCTTTAGTTCTTCTTCACTTTCTTCCCTAAGGGTGGTGTCATCTGCATATCTGAGGTTATTGATATTTCTCCCGGCAATCTTGATTTCAGCTTGTGTTTCTTCCAGTCCAGTGTTTCTCATGATGTACTCTGCATATAAGTTAAATAAGCAGGGTGACAATATTCAGCCTTGACGTACTCCTTTTCCTATTTGGAACCAGTCTGTTGTTCCATGTCCAGTTCTTACTGTTGCTTCCTGACCTACATATAGGTTTCTCAAGAGGCAGGTCAGGTGGTCTGAGCTCCTATGCCCTCATCTTAAACTGTATCCCAACAAACTTTTAATTTTACAGTGTTTTTCGATTTCCAGAAAAGTTCCAAAGAGAATTGAGATTTTTATACTCCACACCCAGTTTCCCCTAATAATATAATACATTTGTCACTATTAATGAATCAATTCTGATATATTATGTACTTATGTACTAAGTCACTTCAGTCATGTACAACCCTATCGACTGTAGCCCACCAGGCTTCTCTGTCCATGGGATCCTCCAGGCAAGAATACTAGAGTGCATTGCCATTCTCTAGCAGATCTTCCCAAAACAGGTTTAAACTCATATCTCTATGTCTTCTGCATTGACAGGCAAAGTTTTTACCACTAGTGCCACCTGGGAAGCCCTCTGATAGGTTATTATTAACTAAAGTCCATATTTTCTTCACCTTTACTTAGTTTTAGTAATGTCTTTTTTCTGTTTTAGAATCCCATCCAGAATTCCATATTATATTTAGTTGTCACATCTCCTTAGGCTTTCTTGGGCTGTGACATGTAGAATTTCCTTTGATTTTGATGACTTTAACTTTGGAAGAGAATCAATCAGGTATTTTGTAGAACTAGTCAGGTACTTTGAAATTTGTCTATATTTTCTAGTGATTACATTGTGGTTATTGGCTTAAGGGAAAACACCCACAGAAGTAAAGGACACCAGCACATTCTGCCAAGGAAATAATACTGTCAGCATGATTCATGACTGCTGATGTTGACCTTGATCATTCTGCTGAGATAGTGTTTGTCAAGTTTCTCCACTGTAACACTATTCTCTGTCCTGTTTTATGTACTGCATTCCTTCTGAAGAAAGTCTCTATGTGAGGACACTCTAAAGGAGTGGGAAGTTATGCTCCACCTCATTCAAGGCAATGTTTATGCAAATTATTTGGAATTCTTCTCCATAGGATTTATTATTTTAGATCAAATGATAGCCATGACTCTGGAGCATAATCTCTGAGACATCATATCAACAACATAGAGTGATTGTGATGCTTCAGTTAAGGCCATATTCTCCCCTCTAGCAGAAAAATGATATATTTCAATTTCTTCTGTTTCTTTTCTAGGAGCTCCAACACTCATTTATATGGGGAAGTGGAGAGATGGGCTCTTCTGGACATGACTACACACAAGGTAACATGATTCATTCTCCTATCATTGAACTACTCCCTAAACCAACACAAAGAGTAGTATACTTTGATTTATTTATTATTTTGTTAATCTGAGGCTGTCTCAAAATCATCCCTCTTAATTCATCTAGAGACTGATAACCAAGGTAAATTAGGTTTTTACTTAAGTCTAATCTAAATCCCATGGGCTGTAACACAAATTATTTTTTCCCATTGTTTATTCTTTCATGATAAGGTCTAGTTTCTTGAATATAATTAGGTATATTAGTCAAGGTTCTCTGTAGAAACAGAATTAACACAAATGTATTTATATCAAATATTATATATATATAATACATATTATTCATATATAGAAAATTGGATCACATGATTATTGAGTTAGGCAGAGCCCAGGAGCTCTATGGTGAGTTGGTAAGCTGGAGACACAGGAAGCCAATAGTGTAGTTCGAGTTCAAAGCCCAGCAGGCTTGACACCCAAGAATAGACATTTCAGTCTGAGTTTGAAAGAGAGGAAAAACAAAACAATGTCAGTATTCAAAGACAATCAAGTATGGAAATTCTTTCTTAAGGGTTAGAATCAGCCTGTTCTATTCAAACCTTCAACTGATTAGATGAGGTCCATCCACACTAGGAGTCTATCACTTTAAATGTTAATCTCATCTAAAACCACCCTCACAGAAACAACCAGAATAACATTTGACCAACTATCTAGACAAGTTGACACATAAGATTTATAATTGCATTAGAGCATTCAATTATCAAGATACCCAAAGAGTCTATATAAACTTAACAGTATTCTGCA
This sequence comes from Aepyceros melampus, assembly GCA_006408695.1. Taxonomy (NCBI): domain Eukaryota; kingdom Metazoa; phylum Chordata; class Mammalia; order Artiodactyla; family Bovidae; genus Aepyceros; species Aepyceros melampus. The sequence continues at coordinate 40,880 of SJXQ01004862.1, read as the reverse complement.
CCCTTATAGATTTCAACTTCTAAGACATTTGAGTAATTTTTTTCACTGTAAAGTACTGTAGTAATAGGTAGTAGGACACCTAAAAAAGAGAATGATATATTAATATTTTCATCCTAAATTTAGTACTATGAAAATCTACCCCCTAAAACAAAGCCAACAAATTAAAGACAAAACAAAACAAACAAAGAAAGCTAAAGACATAAAAGAAATCAATGATAAGAAACAAAGAAACTCAAAATGCCTCTTATAAATGAAAGAATTTCCCATGTTTTATTTATTAATCTGTTCAATAAAGTCATGCCAATCATTCTTCTTGGTGCTTGGGAGACAGCAGTAAACACAGCAGAGAAAAGATTCCACACAGAGAGTACATTCTCATAGGAAGAGAGTAACAATAAATAATAAAAATGCACTTACTAACAGATAACAAGCGTAGTGGGAAGAAGAGAAAACAGAGCAGGAGAAGGATCACAGATGTTGACACTTGAAGAGATACAAGATAAACTTGAAAAGCACCACTGACTCAATAGATATGAATTTGAGCAGCCTCCAGGAGGTGGTGGACAGAGGAGCCTGGTGTGCTACAGTCCATGGGGTCACAAAGAGGCAGACACGACTTAGTGAGTCAACAACAACAGCAACCACTTTAAATAGAGAGTGAACATGAGCTTCATTGAGAAGGCAGTTATTTGGACAAAGTCTCAAAGCAGTGAGTGAAGGAGCCGTGTGCATATTTTAGAAAGGCCACCCAGGCAGAGAGCACACTCAGAGCAAAGGATAGGGCATGGCACACAAGTTGGTGAAAGAGGTCAGAGCGGCTGGACTTGGATGACTAACAGAGAGAGTGGTAGGAGACGAAGCTAGTGTAGTGGGGGTGATGGTGGTAGGTGTGTGGAAAGGGAATACATGGGGGCATTGGAGGCCACTAGAAGGGCTGTGCCTTCTTTCAAACATCACTGACATTCAGAAGTCTGTGTTTGTTTAAGAGTCTGAAACTTTGCTTGTGGTGGTCTTTGAGTATAACACATAAAGATATTATCACTGTGTTTGACTTGAGTTAAATGTCAAAATATATTCTATGGGTTGATTTATCATTCATAAACTAAGATATGAAAAAAGTCATCAGCAATTGGAATAGAAAGAAAGAAAGAGGGAGAATAGAATTTTAGAATTTATAGTGAAATCACACAGAATCATAATGTTGCTCACTTCCATCTATGTGTACAAAACTGCTTCCTGTGACTTGCAATTTTGTAAAGTTAGATGCTGAAATTTAATTTGAGTTTTAGTGATATATTTCCATTGCTTTAAATAAATAGCCTTTATCTTTAATATTTAGGAGTTCATTTTTTGTGTTCGAGGAATCAACTAGGTGTTGAGGGGGAAAAAACTATTACAATCTAATTTGAACATCAAACTGTAAATCAAAAGTAACTACCATATACCCATGCAATTTCCAGATAATAATTACATTGTCATAAGATATTTTTCAATATATGAAGCATTTTACATTCTCAACTTCATAACAACTCTGCTTAGCAAATATTATTGTACTGTCTTATGGTTGAAAAAATAGAGATTAAACAATGTAAAGAAAAAAGCGTGCCACTCACTCTGTCTCTATTTTAAATTTAAATCTTTAGATTTTTTTACATTTATAGCAAGTATTAATTTTTTCTCTCACTATACAGGAGTGTTGTAGTTTACTGTAAAATATTGGAATATATTTAAAGAAAAAAATAGGAAAAAGTGTGTGTGTTGCCTACTGTGTTTAAATTTCCCTACAAACTTTATACTCATTTTTACTTAAAGTGATACTATAAAAATAAATATTAGAGGGAGTGACCAAGATGGCAGTGTAGAAAGAACCTGACCTTACCTCTTCCTATAAGGACACACCAAAACTACAATTACTTTTAGAGCTACTATAGGGCTTCTCAGGTGGCCCTAGTGGTAAAGAACCCACCTGCCAATACAGGAGAAGTAAGAGATGCAGGTTGATCCCTGGGTTAGGAAGATCCCCTGGAGAAGCAAATGACAACCCACTCTAGCATTCTTGCCTGAAGAATCCCAAAGACAGGGGAGTCTGGTGGGCTACAGTCCATGGGGTCACAAAGAGCTGGATAGGATTGAGTGACTAACAGTTTGACTTTCATAGAGCAACTATTAATAAGACAGACATGAAGACTCTCCAACTCATGACCTTAAACCTGGAAGATGAACCCCCAGACATTTAGCTTTGAAAGCAAGTGGAACTTACCCTTGGGAGAGCTAGAGAGCTGTGGGAAACAGAGACTCCACTCTTAACGGGCACACACAAAATCTCACATGCTCTGAGACGCAGGGCAGAAGCAGTCATTTGAAAGAAACCTAAATCCGACTTATGGGCTAATCTTGGAGAGCTTCCTTGAGGGCAGGCAGCAGCTGGAGCTCATCTAGATGACAAAGACACTGGTGAGAGCCATTTGGGGAAGCTTGTTCTATCGTAACGACAGGGCTAAAGGCAAGCGTCAGTTTAGAATCCTCCCTCTAGCTTATCAGTGCTGGGACCTGGTCTCATCCACTAGTTTATAGGCACCAGTGCTAGGATACTTTACGCCAAATACCTGGTTAGCCAGGAATATAGCCCACCCATCAGGTTGCCGTAAGACTCCCCTGCCCCACCCTGAGAATGCATCTGACCCGGAACCAGGCCCCAACCACCAGAGGACTTATTATATAAGCACTTAAATAATATTCTTGAGTTTGCTTTTGGCAAATACATAAAGCATAAAATATTTACTATTTGGCCCTTCACAGAAAATGTTTTCATATTGGTGAGCTACTAAATTGCAGTCCTCACTTAAAACCGTGGACTCTAAAAAAAGCATGCATCATCATAAACATGACACCAAAGCCCTACTGAGTTTCCAGGTGGCCTAATTTTAAATCAGAGCATAAGTGCCATCAACTTTTATTAGATTGTAAAAGACAAAAGATAATAAGATTTGAGGCCATACATTTTTACAGTATTTTTTCTATACTTGATTATACCACTGAAAAAATGCTTTGTATTCGGTCTGGACAACAAAATTTTAAACAGCTCCAAGTAGGTAAACTTTCCTGTTGACTAATTAGGAATCCCTGGCAGAGGATATTATAGTGGAGACTGTTTAGCTATCCAGAACTGGCACTAAAAGCACCTGCTTTTCATGAATAATTTTGTTGAAATGAATTCTCTTATAGTAAATAATGCTCAAACATGATGACTCTTGTTTAATAGACATGACTACAGCAGGTTTTTGTATTATGGCCAGGTGTACTTGGAAAGAAACCATAAGAACAAAATCTTCCCAAGCTCCTAATGTGTGCCTGAAATTATTAAACAAAGAGTAATTAATTTGCTGGTAGTGCCACCATTTTATTCTAAATTGGCAAATTAACACTCAAAGGCTCAAAAACCAAGAGTTGAGGGAAAAGAGTCACATTAAAACATCTAGGCATCCCAGATGAGTAGCTGTTTACACATATTAAAGTTATTTTCAAGTGAACAAAATGAAATTCATGCAATTTTAAGTGGAAAAACAAAATGATGAAGGAATTGTTGATTAATAGCAACTGTCAATGAAAAATTATTATAAATGGAGACTTTTCTATTAACTGAGATCCCTTGGTAGCACTGGAATAACACTCAGGTACATTTTGTTTTATTGCACTTTAATTTATTGCAATTTGCCTTTAAAAACATATTTACTATATTTTTTTTACAATTTGAAGGCTTGTGGCAATCTTACTTGAACAAATCTAAGGGCATCATTTTGCCAACAGCATTTGCTCACTTTGCATCTCTGTGTCACTTTCTGGTAATTCATGCAACACTTCAAACTTTTTTATTCTTATATTTGTAATGGTGATCTGTGATTAGTGATCTTACCGTGTTACTACTGAAATTATTTTGACACTTTTTAGCAACAGTTTTAAATTAAGATATGTACAGTGTTATTTCAGAATAATGCTATTATTGAAGGAGGAAACAGACAGAACACGCTCCATCTTGAAAGCAGGACTCCACCTTAGGCTGGACTGTGGACTTTGAACTATATGCCCAGTACCTTTGGAAATGACATACCAACTGGAAAACCAGGACCCCGGAAGGAAGAGCCCCAGAGCTCGTACCTAGACTGCCCATCACCCTAATTATCTGTACAACTGAATAGAATCATACAGTCTATTATGCTTATTGGGATATGACCACAGGCCTATTGATGACTGTCCAATGTTAACTACGTAGGCCTAAGGCATATGAATCACAGGTTAACTTTGATTGTATCTTTCTTTTCCTTTGTTCAGACTAGTCTCAGGGAATTTGAGGAGCTGGGTTTGGGCACATACACTTAGAGTATATAAGGTTTTCACAAAAAACTGGTCGGAGTCCTTGGCTAAGAGGAGACTCTCCCTTGGGCCCACTGGTGTAATAAACTGCACTCCACTATCTGCATTGTCCATCTGAGTGAGTTTCCCAGAATGTGTGGCTACAGCATTTGGTACATTGGCTGGGAAACTCCTCACTTTGAGGAGACAATCCCATTTGGGACTACCCCAAGGCCTTGAGGCTTGAATCTTCTAGAGAGGGAAAGGCGCCTCGCCCTTCTGGAAGAATTCTGCTTCTCAATGCTCGGACCTTTCATGTTAGCAGGTAGTGGACAGCAGCAGGGAAACTGAGCACCCAAGTGAGGAGGAATTCACCTGGCAGGGTGGAGGAGGGGGCCTGATCACCCCCCTGGGAGCAACTAGAAGAGGCATGGACCCACAGGAGCTGGAATAGGCAGATGGCAGCAATCACTTGGTACACAGGTTGATGAGCATGTTAGGGCTTAGGAAGGAAATTTGTGAAAGTCATTTAGGAGGTGGTGTCCATGTTGTCTTGGGGAAAATTATTACCAAGCAATTGCCAGGGGATTTTTAGGAGAAGAAATTTGGTCTTTGCGTGCTCGTATTCTGTCCCCCCAAGGAGGTGTCCCATCTGCTGTGAAATTCTTGACCCTCTTGGAATTGTCAGGCCAGAAGGAGAGGGATATATAAGTGAGTGCAAATTGGCTTTTCCAGAGATGGTCTGGGATGTGGGATATTTAATCCATCTGTGTTTTCATTGGCACCAGATCAAGCCCACCAATGCAGAATGGACTTTAAGGGAGAAATAGTCTTGGACCACGTGGTGTTCTGGTTCTGCCGTGCTGGCCAGCAGGTGAAGACAGGCCGATCCTCCTTCTCCCTCTGGGATCTGGCAGGATTTGGACGAGGATTTGCCCCTCTCCCATACTGGATGGTGACATGCCTGTCACCCAGTGCTCCACCAGGACTGGAGGCCGCCTTAATGCCCGATCCAGGGCCAGGTGAAGTTCCTGCAGCAGCCGCTGTTCCTCTGCCAGCTTTCCTGGAGATCGTAGAGCTGCCATTTCAGCAGGCTCCGATCCCAGCGATGGAGACCTCTGGTCAATGCCCCCAGGGTTCCACTTCAGCCAGATCTCCTAGACTGTATCCACCTATCCCGGTGAGTACTGATGGGAAGAGGGAAGAAAATACAGGATGCATGTAGGCATGTAGCCTATTATTACCAGCCATTTTCCTCGAGGGATATATTTAAGTGGGAGAGACACCCTCCACTGTACTCGAGGGAGCCACAAGCCATGATTACGCTAATGGAGACTATTTTTGCATCCACTGCCCTACATGGGATGACATAACCCAACTACTAGTCTCCCTTTTCAGCACTGAGGAAAGACACAAGATCCTAACTGAGGCCAGAAAATGATTAAGAGAAATGGAACCTGAGGGTACGTAAACCCATAGTGGTGGGCAGAACTAGCCACCCCTGATGAGAGGTCCAACTGGGACTGTAACACAGAGGAAGGGAGGGGCCACCTGGAGAGATATCAGGCAGCTATTTTACAAGGCCTCAAGACGAGGGCCTGAAAACCTATGAATATGGCAAAACCTTCCAAAGTGATTCAAAGAGAAACTGAATCACCCTCTGAGTTCTACAAAAGACTGTATGAGGCCTATAGACTTTGACTCATGAATTTTTATACATCCATGAATGCCCAGTACCTTTGTTAGGAAGAGACTTGCTGTCTAAACTGGGGGCACAAGTGACCCTTTCCCCCCGTGAAGACCCACTCTTTGAGTGGGCTCAACCACCTATTTACCTTCCCTCTAGGTAACCTCTCAAGATGAATGGAGGTTGCACGATCTCCCGGAAGGGAAACTTGACAGGCTAAACAGTTGAGAGAGAGAGAGAGAGAGAGAGAGAGAGAGAGAGAGAGTCAACAATTCCCTGGGGTCTGGGCAGAGGATAACACCCCTGGGCTTGCAAACCAACAAGTCTCAGTGGTAAAAGAACTCAAACCTTGTACAATCACATCAGCATTTGCCTTGATCCTGCCAGACTTTGACTCTTTACATGACTGAAAAGGACAAAGTGGCTATGGGAGTGTTGTCCCAGACTGTGGGGACATGGGACAGACTCGTGGCTTATATCTTGAAACGGTTGGACAATGTTGCCACTGAGTGACTGGGAAGATTCTGACTTAATTCAACAGATATGTAAAGCTCTAAATATTAAGTGGAAATTACATATGGCATATAGGCCCCAGAGTTCTGGGATGGTGGAACGAACAAACTAGACACTTAAAAGAGACACTCTCCAAGTGGATCATAGAGACTGACTGCTTCTGAGTGGACTTGCTTCCAATGGCTCTGCTCAAACTCAGAATGACTCCATGGTCCTAAGGCTATTTCCATATGAAATTGTGTATGGGAGGTCCCCTCCCATAATAAAACAGGTGTCAACAAATTTGCCTAGGTAAGGGGAGATGGGATTTCACAGCAGATGGAACAACTGGGTAAGATAATAAATCAGATAATTAAGTTTGTACAAGAGAGGATGCCGTTTCCCCTTAAGGAAGAGATTCATGAGTTTACACCTGGTGACCAAATATGGGTCAAAGACTGGAAACGTGATTTACTAGCCCCTTGGTGAAAGGGCCCTTATGCTGTTGTTCTAACTACCCCAACTTCAGTTAACATTGCAGGTATCCATCATATGGATCCATCATATGAAGGTCAAGAGAGCATACCATGTAGACCACCACGTAGACCCAGAAAACCCTGAGTGGACTAAGCAGAGGGACCCCACTGACCCTCGAGAGACTAAGATCATCCAGTTCTAATGAGGTGGATGAAACTCGAGCCGATTATACAGAGTGAAGTAAGCCAGAAAGAAAAACACCAATACAGTATACTAACGCATATATATGGAGTTTAGAAAGATGGTAACGATAACCTTGTATGTGAGACAGCAAAAGAGACATAGATGTATAGAACAGAATTTTGGACTCTGTGGGAGAGGGGGAGGGTGGGATGATTTGGGAGAATGGCATTGAAACATGTATAATATCATATAAGAAAAGAATCGCCAGTCTAGGTTCGATGCAGAATACAGGATGCTTGGGGCTGGTACACTGGGATGACCCAGGGGGATGGTATGGGGAGAGAGGAAGGAAGGGGGTTCAGGATGTACACGTGTACACCCATAGTGGATTCATGTTGATGTATGGTAAAACCAATACAATATTGTAAAGTAATTAGCCTCCAATTAAAATAAATAAATTTAAATTTAAAAAAAAAAGAAGGAAAAGAAGATCCCAGACGAGCCCCTTCAGGATGAAGCTGCATAATCAACTCCTGCCGCCTGGCCTCATCAACATGCACATTCCTACGCGGACCTCCACAAAGCCTCCAGTTGTTGGGTATGTGGGGCTTTGCCTCTGTCTGTGATGGATGGAATTCCCTGGTGGGTATCACCACTCCACCAAGGAGATTTAAACCACTCTGCTCTTTCTGGGATGACAAACAGAGACTTTCCTTTCTCTTGTCAATCATAATCTCTCCCTGCTTTCTTGGTATAAGCCAGACCTACAGTCAATAGACTCAGGTCATGGGGTTACACATTACGTAAACACCAGTTTCATAGAAGTAACAAAAGTGATAATTCAACATAGAACGGCTTTGGACATGTTCACAGCTGCTCAAGGAGGAACCTGTACTATAATCAAAGTTGAATGTTGTGTATATATTCCTGATTTATCTGGCAATATATCAGTTGCTTTAGATGACATGAAAAACCAGGTATAAGCAATGTCAAATGAAAACATTGCTTTCTGGACTTTGGTCCTACCTTGGGTGAAGAGTGATTGGTAGATAACTATACTTACCATTATTATAGTTGCCTTGATAGTTCTGCTTTGTGGACCTTGCATTTTACACTGTATTATGAACTTTGTAACCCAAAGGTTGGTGTTGTTCTCCCAAATTGGCACTCGGAGAGCCAGCATGCAATATATCTCTATGAATGATGGTCATACTATGAATTAAGAGCATTAAGATGGGAGGAATGAAGGAGGAAACAGACAAAACAGGCTCCATATTGAAAGTAGGACTCTTGGGCCGGACTGTGGACTTTGAGTTATATGCCTAGTATCTATGGAAATGACATACCAACTGGAAAACCAGACACCCAGAAGGAAAGGCCCCGGGGCTTGTACCTAGACGTTCCATTGCCTAAAAATACCCTAACTATCTGTGTAACCGAATAGAATCATGCAGTCTATTGTGCTTATTGGGGTATGACCACAGGCCTATTGATGACTGTCCAATGTTAACTACCTAGGCCTAAGGCATATGAATCACAGGTTAACTTTGATTATATCTTTCTTTTCCTTTGTTCAGACTAGTTTCAGAGAATTTGGGGAGGTGGGTCTGGGCACGTACACTTAGGGTATATAAGGTTTTCATAAAAACTGATCTGGGCCCTTGGCTAAGAGGAGACTCTCCCTTGGGCCCTCTGTATAATAAACTGGTTCCAGTTTGTTTCCTGGAACGTGTAGCTGCAACACTATTGCATGTTAAGACTATAGTATAGTGTAAACATAACTGTTATATGTACTGAAAAACCAGAAAATTAATTTCATTGCAATATTGGCTTTATTAGAGTAGTCTGGACCTGAGCAGCAACATCTCCAAGGGATGAAAGGGAAAGTGAAAGTTGCTCTAGTGGTGTCCAACTCTTTGTGACCCCATGGACTATCCAGTCCATGGAATTCTCTAGGCCAGAATACTGGAGTGGGTAGCCTTTTCCTTCTCTAGGAGATCTTCCCAACCCAGCAATCAAACCCAGGTCTCCCACATTGCAGGCGGATTCTTTACCAACTGAGCCACAAGGATTCTTTACCAGCTGAGCCAAAAGAGAAGCCTTCTCCAAGGTATGACCATAATTGAAATTCTGTTTGAATTTGAAAAATATTCAGGTTAATCAGATAATATTTATTACTTTGGTCAATTCACTAAAAATGATATATTCTTAAGTCCTGTATTTGTCAAGCAAAAATGGCTATATTTTCCTAAATGGTGATAAGTACCATAAATAAAATGATCTCCCTTGCTTCCATCTGCATATCACTATCCAATTGACAAGTTGCTTTAGACACATTTTCTCATCTGAGTCACTCCACCTCCCAGGCAAAAGAGATATAATTTCTATTTTACAGATGAATTAACAGAGATTCTGTGACTTTCCCAAAGCTTTACTGATTGTAAAAGAATCAGTTCAAAGATAGATCTCAAAAATGTAAGCTCTTGGTTTTTTTTTTTCTTTCTAAAAACAGTTATTCTAATAACTACCTGATTTTTGAAAAGGAACATTGCAACTCCAACTGACTCAGACCCACTATTCCTCTTACACCTCTTCCTGGCTCTCGCTTCATCTAAAACACTTTACAGAGAGCTATTATCATTGTGAACACATTGTTGAATATGGTGATCTAGTATTTTTAAATTTCTCTAGAAATTTCTAAATTTCTCTATTGTGGTAGGTTTTTTATATATGCCAGGATAAGATATAGCCATTGACATGTTACTCCTTGACTATGGAATGAATACATAGCATGTTTAGGTTGATGCTGGGGTGGGGGTGGGGGTTTGTTTCTTTTATCTAGTATATCTACCTCAATGGTTAATAATATCGAGTATAGAAAAGCAATTTGAAGTCAATAAAACCCTTCTAGGAAAAATGATATCATCAAAATCATCTGTTGATTATACTAAAACTGCAGTTTCTTGGGCAATATCCCAGAACAGTTGAATTAAAATCTTTCTATGTGGTATCCAGGAATATGGATTTTAAACCAATTTTCTAAGAAATCCTTATGGGAATTGAAGTTAATATTGGAAGAGGTAACCTGGCATGTGTATTGAGTATCCATGCCCATTTCTGTTGGCTATGACAAGAATGTAAGTCCCTGTTTATTCTTTACTCAGCATGCTTCTTGGGGCTGTGTCTCTTCCAAGACAAAGAGGCTCACTATGGAGGTTGTGAGTCTCCAAATTTACAGTTTTGGGACTGCAAACTTGCTGCAAGCATCACATCCAGCTGGGCCCCGCCTCCTCACCCTGTGGGGCTTGATTGCATGCTTGCTGTGCTGTAAATAATAAATCATTGTCTCTGATCTCTGAGTTTCAGATCATCTGCCAACATTCAAGCAGCAATAACAAGCTTATAAGTAGGGTAAAATACTAGACCCTGCTAGAGAACCACAGTATCATTCAGATGTGAGTAACAAGACGGAACCTGGTTTCTGATAGAAAGGTTTGCTGAAATCCAAAGTAAATTCCCAAATGTTTCATATCAGAAGCATGCATGAGCCTGTATGCAAAAGGCATTTATCTTTTTGCTGTAACCTCCTACTACAGACTCATTTTATGGTATTTAAGGAAAGAAGGTATCGCTGAATTTAATTAGCTGTTCTCTATCCCTGTTCTGAGGGAGATCAGCCCTGGGATTTCTTTGGAAGGAATGATGCTAAAGCTGAAACTCCAGTACTTTGGCCACCTCATGTGAAGAGTTGACTCATTGGAAAAGACTCTGATGCTGGGAGGGATTGGGGGCAGGAGGAGAAGGGGACGACCGAGGATGAGATGACTAAGGTCCGTCTAGTCAAGGCTATGGTTTTTCCTGTGGTCATGCATGGATGTGAGAGTTGGACTGTGAAGAAGGCTGAGTGCCGAAGAATTGATGCTTTTGAACTGTGTTGTTGGAGAAGACTCTTGAGAGTCCGCAAGGAGATCCAGCCAGTCCATTCTGAAGGAGATCGGCCCTGGGATTTCTTTGGAAGGAATGATGCTAAAGCTGAAACTCCAGTACTTTGGCCACCTCATGCGAAGAGTTGACTCATTGGAAAAGACCCTGATGCTGGGAGGGATTGGGGGCAGGAGGAGAAGGGGACGACCAAGGATGAGATGGCTGGATGGCATCACTGACTCGATGGACGTGAGTCTGAGTGAACTCAGGGAGTTGGTGATGGACAGGGAAGCCTGGCGTGCTGCGTTTCATGGGATTGCAAAGAGTCGGACAGACTGAGCAACTGAACTGAACTGAACTGATCCCTGTTAAGAACCAGAGAAAAGCCAAAAGGCTTAAACACACACACACACACACACACAGAAATAGAATAGAATATGAATAAAAATTGAAAAAAGATGGGTCAGTAGTATTTTTATAATGTTTTTTAAAGTAATCATTGAACACTAGGAAGAAAATAGATCTTGGGTGGTCTCATTGCCCACAGTGATAAACTAGCATCAGCTCACCAAAGAACAGAATTTCTAACACAGTCAACAGCATAGTGATCTCAAGGTGTTCAGTTATTCAGGTAGGATGTAGCTGTACAGAGTTCCAGTAGCTATTATTCTTTTTTATTTTAATTTATTTTATTGAAATATACTTGATTTACAAGGTTGTATTGATTTCTGCTGTGCAGCAAAGTGATTCAACTATACACATACATTCTTTTTCATATTCTTTTCCATTATGATTTATTGCAGGATATTAAGTATAGTTTCCTGTGCTATACTATGAGACTTTGTTGTTTATCCATTTTCTATGCAATTGCATTTTCTAATCCCAAACTCACTCCCAGTGAAAATCTCTCTATGTTGTATCCAGGAATATTGGCTTTAAACCAATCTTAAAATCCATATTGGATTTTAAATCCAATTTAAAATCCATAAAATCCATACCTCCACCCCAACACCTTCTCTCTTAGCAACCAAGAGTCTGTGAGCCTGTTTCTTAAATAAGTTCATTTGTGCTATATTTTAGATTCCACATATAAGTGATATCATTTGGTATTTGTCTTTCTTTTTCTGACTTACTCACTGTGACAATCTCTAAGTCCATTCATGTTGCTGCAAATGACGGTATTCCATTCTTTTTTATGATTGAGTGGTGTTCCATTGTATACATATACCATATCTTCTTAATCCTCATCAGTCAACAGACATGTATATTGTTTCCCTATATTGGCTATTGTGAATTGTGTGCTATGAACTTAAGGGTGAATGTATCTTTTTGAATTATAGTTTTATCTGGACTCCAGAAGAGGGATTACAGGATTATATGGCAACTGTTTTATGAGGAACCTCCATACAGTTTTCCATAGTGGTTGCAATTTATATTCCTAACAACAATGTAAGAGGGTTCCCTTTTCTCCACACCCTCTCCATCATTTGTAATTTTTAGACTTTTTAATGATAGCCATTCTGACAGATGTGAGGTGGTACCTTATGGTAATTTTGATCTGCATATCTCTAATTAGCAATATTGAGCATCCTTTCATGTATCTCTTATATATCAGTATGCCTTATTTTGAGAAATGTCCATTTATATCTTCTGTGGTGGCTATAATTCTTGATATTCTGGGTTCTTGTTATTATGGGAAGAAGTAAGAGTAGTCCTTCAGACCAGGCTTCTGGTGATAAAGGAGATAGAAGGAGATATAGGAGAAATAAGATACCAGTGCAAAATTAGGAGCAGAATATAAGGTAGATTTGAAGAACATGGTATAGAGGGGAATAAGAAACAAAAAGAGGTTTCAGGAAGGAAAAAAGTATAGGCACACACACCCAGGCAGTACCAGGTTTCATCTGACAAGTCAGAAAGGAGCTCTGGGATGGACTGGACTACTGTGTCCCAGTTCTGGATGGGTGACTTGATTCTTTGACTTACCTGACGACAGTATTGTGGTTAGTCACCGTCCAACTGTCTGCCCCTATCTGAAGATGTAAGATGGATGGTTATCAAAGCTGGAGAAGGCAAAGGAAAAGACACTGACCAGATTAAAACCCATCATGACAAAGAGTAGGTGAAAGCCATAAAGGGATATTACTCTCTTAAATGTTTTCCATTCTTTTTGTCTTTATCTTTTGTCCTACCTCATTCTAAGGAGATTGGCTGGCCTTTGTGGAGGTTTGGGGTCTTCCGCTGTCATTTAGAAGTTTTTCTGTAGGATTTGTTCTATATTCTGATGAACTTTTGATGTATTTGTGGGGAGAGGCAAGTAATCTCCCCATCTTAATTCCTCTGCCATCTTAAAGACCTCTCTCTTAAATGTTTTCTATTGTCTTTAGCACTGAATCAGTTCAGACATGTCTTCATTAGAGGGTGAAGAAAATTTTGTCTGTCTGACCAAATGAGCTCTCTTTGCCACCTCAGTTTATACCCTATAACTTATCACTGAATCTAAGGGTGGAATTTTGGGTTTGACAGATTAGATTCTTTTCCTTCTCCTCCTCCCCCCTTCCTCGTTTCTAGTAAGATCCTGTGTGGCTCAGTGGTAAAGAATCTATCTGCCTGACAATGCAGGAGGCAGGTTTGTTAGTCGCTCAGTCGTGTCTGACTCTTTGAGACCCCATGGACTGTAGCCCGTCAGGCTCCTCTGTCCATGGACTTCTCAAGGCAAGAATACTGGAGTGGGTTGCCATTCCCTTCTCCAGGGGATCTTCCTGACCCAGGGATCGAACCCAGGTCTCCTGCATTGCAGGCAGATGCTTTACTATCTGAGCTACTAGGGAAGCTCACCAATGCAAGAGACGCCGCAGGTTCAATCTCTGAATAGAGAAGATACTTAGAGACAAGCAACAACAAACAACAAAGAGAATGAAGGCCTCTGACACATTTCATTACCATTCGCATGCAAATATTAAAAGTTTGTTCTTTAAGAGTCTTTCACTTAGGAACAAAAAGCTGTATAGAATATTCTGCTTTCCTTCCTTAAATGTTTTTATTTGCTAAAAAATAAATCCAATAAGAGCAAGTTAGGATTGCATCTTTTTTTCACAGTGTTATTTAAAGATAGATGACAAATTTTGCTTTTGAACTGACTGTTTTCTTCAATATTATGCACCTGAAAGAAGAAAGCATTGCTCCTGTGATTTTATTTTTAAGTGGCAGTTCTTCACATTCAGCTACTGTATTTCACCTCATTAAAGATTTGATTAGAAGAAAATGTGGAGTCCTGCTGTGAAGCAATAAAATGTGGATGTTAGAATTAAAACAAAGACTGGATAATTTTACCACTGTTTTTCACTAGCAAACAGGCTTCTTTTCTTGTGGAATGAGTAAAAAGTATAATAGGGTATTCAGTCATAGAGTCTTTTTTGTGGCACAAAATGTTACGGGAATTTCAATTACTCAAGCTCATGTCAAGTCTGAGATTTCAAGAGGGGACTTTAAAAAATTAAAACAGTAATAAACCTGCCAGAAAGATTTTGCATGGGCTAAGGCTAAAACACTTTTTAAATCATTTTAAAAACAACATACTTCTACCCATACTGGATGGCAAGCAATGGTATACTGGAAATACAACATCCAGAATAAAGTACACTGAGGAGACAGGATGAACTATGGTTATTTGCTAAGCTCTTGGATGAAATTAGACCATCTGTGTGTGCATAATTAAAAAGCATCTCTATGCAACTGACTATACAATACATAAAATGGGCAATGGAGAAGAAATTAAGGATACATCTCTGTCTTTACATAACATTTTAATTCAGAAAATAAGATTGACAAACAGGAAGTCATCATCATCCTCACCACCATCATCATGATTATTTTAAGATAGCTTACAAAAGAAATTGAATATTATAAGCTGTGGTAGTAGAGACTACCCCTTGCTGTTAAAGGGGCTACTGTAGGACTTGAGATAGGCATCTTGAATAGGCAGAAGAAAAATACTGGAGAACAGTGTGAAAAAGACATCTGCATTAGCATAAGTTTACAGAGATGTTAGACACACAGAAACATACTGTAATAATTGCAATGTCAGGCTTGTACTATGGTATGGGAAGAAATGAATCTGACTAGAAATGAGAAAGATGAAAATAAAAAGGTATCTTTAATGGCATTCAGATACATGCCTGTAAATTTGATATTCACTTCAGTTCAGTCACTAAGTGGTGTCCAACTGTTGGCAACCCCATGGACTGCAGCACACCAGGCCTCCCTATCCATCAAAAATTCCTAGAGCTTGCTCATACTTATGTCCATCAAGTCAGTGATGGACATCCAGGGTGAGATGGCTATCCAACCATCTCACCCTGTGTCTTCCCCTTCTCCTCCTGCCTTCAATCTTTCCCAGCATCAGGATCTTTTCCAATGAGCAGTTCTTTGGATCAGGTGGCCAAAATATTGGAGCTTCAACTTCAGCATCAGTCCTTCCAATGAATATTCAGGACTGATTTCCTTTACAATAGACTGGTTTGATCTCCTTGCAGTCCAAGGGACACTCAAGAGTCTTCCAATACCACAGTACAAAAGCATCAGTTCTTCAAGTGCTCAGCTTTCTTTATGGTCCAACTCTCACATCCATATATAACTACTGGAAAAACTATAGCTTTGACTAGACGGACTTTGGCTGCAAAGTAACATCTCTGTGTTTTTATATGCTGTCTAGGTTGATCATAGCTTTTCTTCCAAGGAGCAAGCATCTTTTAATTTCGTGGCTGCAGTCACCACCCACAGTGATTTTCGAGCCCAGGAAAATAAAGTCTGTCACTGTTTCCGTTGTTTCCCCATCTATTTACCATGAAGTGATGGGACCAGATGCCCTGACCTTTGCTTTTTGAATATTGTGTTTTAAACCAGCCCTTTCACTCTCCTCTTTCACTTTCATCAAGAGGTTCTTTAGTTTGATATTAGTCAGTGTAGAAATTGTATGACCACTGAATTAAAAGAAGACTCAAGAGAGAATCCAGAGTCTTGAGGGATGAGAGTGCTCTCAGAAAAACAGAACTGGCACTAGATATTTCAAGACAGTGGATGCATTCTAGCATATAGGAACCTATTATTGCGGGGCAGGAGGGTAAAGAAGGGAAAAGTGAATGCTGTGGTAGCCAGGAGAAATAACTTTGAGGGTGGAAAGCATTTATTACTCTGCAGCTAGGAAAACAAAATGGAAAGGACTGGGTCCCAGAACTTTAGAAATGTCATACAAGGTGATCTCAAACCACACAAAAAAGAGAGCAATAGCCCCCATGGCAGCACCCTGTGGGGACATCCTTTGGGCTTCCAGGAATCGTAAAATAAGCTGGAGTCTGTGACCAACTGCTGGCATTAGGACCAAAAGACATAGTTGGTGAGATAATGCTGGGGACAGGAAGAAAGTAGAAAGGTGGTCTCTTCTTCCTCTTGCCATCTACTTGCCTGCAAAAGCCCACTATTCCTAGTAAGTAGCAAAACTCTACCTGACAAAAGAAGTATCTGGGAACTGTAGTTTCAGCTGCAGAGAGCAGAGTGTAAACTGTAGACCACGGTTGAAAGGCAATGCATGGATAAATAGCATGCATGAAGAGCATCTTTCTATACTTCTTAATGATTAGATGTTGAGTAATGAGCAATGAAAAGCAATAGAGGTGAAATGCATTATCTTCAATTGATAGTCATCATACCATTGAGAACTCAAAAGAAGGGGTTATTGCTTCCTGGCCTGGCTAACATTTCTGATGTGTGTCCAAGGGTTATTTGAGAACAGCAAGACAACTGTGAGGGGGATTAATTTTTAAAAATCCCTAACATGGATTTTCACTTGATTCAGGTGTAGATTTTCTGTTCTTGTTTCCTTGGTTTGGGTATTTCTCTATAGCTCTGACCTCCTCTGCTCATTGATATAAATGATGGAAGGCATTCTATTGATTCGCATTTAATAACCAACAGCATGGATTGATGGTCACATTAAGGCTGTGTGCCTGAGAGGAAAGGAGTGGAAATAGTAGCACTGGGCATTGAGACCCAAGAAGAAATAGCTTATTACTTTCTCTATGTTAGCTTTGTTTTTATAGTAGAAACACATTAGAGAAACAAAGTATTAATATATGAGAATGTAAAACCCATATATCCAGACACTAGTCTCTAGACTAATGCATATGTTTAACTAATAAATAAATAACTTCTTTCCTTACCTTTCACCCTCTTTCTTCCTGTTTTTTCCTTAATACCTGCTTACCTGACTTACCTTCGTGACAATATTTAAAGTACTGTGGTAGGGAACATGAAAATACAAAAACATAAGAAGTGGCCCCTGGTCATAACTTTACAGTACTTTGGGATTAAAATGTCTTGTAACCAGTAAATGGAAAAAAAGGAGTTGCTCAGGCTAATTTTTGCAAAGACAGACTATGGAGAAATAATGTCTGGAAGGCAGGCATGGGTGTGGAGGGAAACAATAAGAACTAAGGCTCAGTGAGTAACAAAATACTGGTTGTGTTGAATTAGCTATGATCTTGAAAGCAACAGGGATTCACTGAGGGATCTTAAGTCAAATAACAATATGATGAGAGTTGAAGTGGGGAAGTGTTAGTCCCTCAGTCATGTCCAACTCTTGTGACCCCATGGACCTATCGCCCACCAGGTTCCTCTGTTCATGAGATTTCCCAGGCAAGAACATTGCAGTGAGTAGCCATTCCCTTCTCCAGGGGATCTTCTCCATCCAAGGGTTGAACCTGGGTCTCCTGAACTGCAGGCGGATTCTTTACCATCTGAGCCACCATAGAAGCCCACGAAAGACAACTCTAATTGAGGAAAGAACAAACCAGAAAGAATGAGACCAGAGGCAGAGATGTCAGGGGAAAAGACCACTATAAAAAATTCAGGCAAAAGTGTCAGTGCAGTGCTTGCAATGAGCCTCAAATGGGACTGTATACAAGCAGCCAGTTATCACTAAGTTATGTATTTGTTGCATGCTATGTATGGGGAAGAAGAAGAGATAAGAGGGGTTGAGTTTCCTGCAAGGATATGTAGAAGGAGTCAATAGGCAGGGAATTGAAGGCAGCAGTGCGCTCCTCATTCCTGTGCAGAACACTGTAAAGCCAGACTCCATTGCAGGGCGAACCACAGGGAAGGCAGTAGTGTTTTAAAATCTCAGGGGTGTTGATACTCAGCTTTTTCTTGATTAGTGGAAAACAGTGCTCTGGCGGAGATTTTTCTTGTCTGAGAGAAAAAACAGCAGAGTCCAGGTGTAGCCCAGGACACCCAGAGACAGAGCAAACACTTCAGACATCCTGCAGTCTCAGCAAGAGGGCAGTGGCAATTAGCAGGGGAGGATTTCTCTGAGAGTTCATGTAAGATATCCTCTATAAATTTCCCCAAGTATAGAGAGACCGTGGCTCTGTACTTCTAACAAACAACCCGGATGATTCTTAAGTGCATTAAAATTTGAGAACCACTAACTGGACATTTCCTTGCTGTTGATACAATTACTCTTCTTTTACTGGTGTCTCTTCTGCCTACTTGTGTTAAAATAGCAGCAACAGTATCCAGACATTTCTTGCTGCTTCATGTTTTGATTTTTTCTGTCCCTTTTAATTTAATTTAATTTAATTCAATTTTTTAAATCACTTGTTCCTGATGGGAGAGGCAATTATACCTGACTTTCAATAAAAAAAGTCAGCAGGGACCGTCTTAAAGATGCTTACCTCACCAACAGATTCCCAGCCATTATGCCTTTTTTGGCTTACTTCTTAGAGCCAAAGTCCATAGCCAAACTACCTGGACCCCAGGGACATAGGATAATGCACTAAGGGAATTTAGCTAATTTATCAACCTACAGCTCGGATCTATAACCATATGCCTGTTACAAGCATAACTTTTCATTCAAATAATGTTTTCGGTTTTGACAAGTAATCACATCTCATCTTTTAAGTAGCAGGGATGTAAACTTGCTACCTTTAACTTTGGGGAAACTCATACTGGGAAAGTCAGCCCACGTAGTCTAGAGAGAAGGGCATGGGTGTTGATGACTGTAGGACATAGAGCACAGGGCACATCCTTAAAGAAACAGAGATCTTAGCTGCAAGGCAGGAAGTTAAGAGAGAAAGGTCGTTCTGTGAGATCCCTCTGTGTTCTCTAATCAATTGAGAAGGAAAGAGTTTCAAGACAAAAGCAGGGGTGAAGCATCAAAAGCTTCAGTAAGTGGAGGATCAGGTCTAAACAATGCCCAATTATTCAGCAAATGGGAAGTCATTATTGACCTAGAATAAAGCAGTTTTCATGAAATGAAAACAGCAGTAGGAAGAAAGTAGAAATCTGACAAAGTATTAAAGAATATGAAATAGAAACAGTAATGATTAAGGGGATGGCACCCCACTCCAGTACTCTCGCCTGGAAATTCCATGGACGGAGGAGCCTGGTAGGCTGCAGCCCATGGGGTTGCTAAGAGTCAGACACAACTGAGCAACTTCACTTTCACTTTTTATTTCATGCACTGGAGAAGGAAATGGCAACCCACTCCAGTGTTCTTGCCTGGAAAATCCATGGATGGAGGAGCCTGGTGGGCTGCAGTCCATAGGGTTGTGAAAAGTCAGACACGACTGAGCAACTTCACTTTCACTTTTTACTTTCCTGCATTGGAGAAGGAAATGACAACCCACTCCAGTGTTCTTGCCTGGAGAATCCCAGGGATGGGGAAGCCTGGTGGGCTGCTGTCTATGGGGTCGCACAGAGTCAGACATGACTGAAGCGACTTAACAGCAATGATTTTATTCTATTATGAAAATATAGACCTGAATTACAGTAATAGATAATAGCTAATCCTTGTGCTGTGCCAACTCTTCTTTAATCCTCACCACAACTCTAGGACAAGTGTACTAGTATTATCTATATTTTAAAATGAGGAACAGGAAAATTACAGCTAACTATCCTGCTCACGATCACAAAGCAATTACATGGACTATTAGACATTTAAACCAGGTACATTTGAGGTTTTTACCACAGTTCCATTAACACCATAAAAATCTGGAATTGCTGTTGACTTTGACACACATTTAGATATTTGTTTGCACTTTCTTATTGTAAAGGAAGTTGTTTGTGATTATTTCTGTCCCTGCAGAATAGCGGTATGACATATAGAAAGAGTTCCTAAGTCTCATACATAAAAGCACTTGGGATAATAAAAGTACTGCATAAACTCAAAAGAGAAATACATTTTCCCCTGCAAGTCCAATTTTTTTTCTGACAAGAATTTTAATTTGAATGGTGCTTATACATTTTTATCCCATAATCATGTGCCATTTCCTTGTTAAAAGCTGCTCTTCACTTGCTAGAAAGCCTTATCTGAAGAGGCTACTCCAAGTTATGTTAACAACAGACAGAAAAGTTTCTGCCTAAGCAGGCATTTATAATTGTATGATGAAATATTAATTCCCCCATATCAGAAAGGCTCTTGGGAAGAAAAAGTCTCTTTTCAGAGGAAAAGTCTTTCTTTCAGAGGAAAAAAGGTAATATTCAGAAGCAGAGGTGAAGGGAGGCTTTAAGTGGAAAGGAAATTATTGAATTTCTCATTAATTTATACTAAGAGATGGAGAAAGTCTTTTGATCTTTCCCCCTCTGATGTGAAAGCATTTCAGTCTTTCTCAAAGTGTTGATCTTCAAAAAAGACAAAGTCTTGAGATAACTTTTTCTCAGACAAAGGCAAGTACTATATGGTATCACTCACATGTGGAATCTAAAATAGTCAGCTCTGTAAAAGCAAAGAGTAAAGTGGTGACCACTAGAGGATGGAGTTGGGGAACAGAACAGTTGTTTGTTTACAAATGTGTAAAATAAGCCCTAGAGGTCCAATGCACAGTTCAGTGAACACTGACACCAATATTGTATTATAATGACCAAGTAGATTCAACCACTGAAAAGAAAAGGTAATTATGTAATATGATAGAAGTGCTAATTATTACACAATGGCAATCATAATATATAAATGCATCAAATTAATGCTGTACACATTAACAATATTATAGGTTGCTTGTGGTACATATACACAATGGAGTATTACTCAGCCATTAAAAAGAATACATTTGAATCAGTTCTAATGAGGTGGATGAAACTGGAGCCGATTATACAGAGTGAAGTAAGCCAGAAAGGAAAACACCAATACAGTATGCTGCTGCTGATAAGTCGTTTAAGTCGTGTCGGACTCTGTATGACCCCATAGACGGCAGCCCACCAGGCTCCCCCAGCCCTGGAATTCTCCAGGCAAGAACACTGGAGTGGGCTGCCATTTCCTTCTCTGCCAATACAGTATACTAATGCATATATATGGAATTTAGAAAGATGGTAACGATAACCCTGTATGCAAGACAGCAAAAGAGACACAGATGTATAAAACAGTCTTTTGGACTCTGTGGGAGAGGGCAAGGGTAGGATGACTTGGGAGAATGGCATTGAAACATGTGTAATATCATATATGAAATGAATTGCCAGTCCAGGTTCAATGCAGGATACTGGATGCTTGGGGCTGGTGCACTGGATGACCCACTGGGATGGTACAGGGAGGGAAAAGGGAGAGGGGTTCAGGATGGGGAACACATGTATACCCATGGCAATTCACGTTGATGTATGGCAAAACCAATACAATATTGTAAAGTAATTAACCTCCAGTTAAAATAAATAAATTTATATTAAAAAAAAGAAAAAATGAAACTCTTGGAAAAAAAACACTGTTATATGTCAAATCTTTTTTAATTAAAAAAGTAGAAAGAGTGAAAGCATACAGTCTTTTTTGTTCTTTCCAAAATAGAAATCACTGGGAAAGCCAAAGATAAGTAGAGCATGATGTCTCAAAACTGCCTATTCTCCATGACAGATTGTGGAGACACAAACCAATGCAAATACTCTCTCTTAAGAGAACATTCTCCCTTAAGAGAACATTCTTCCTTAAGAAACAAAATCTTCCAAGCCCAAAGAGAACTAAGGGTGACCTAAAGTGACGGGAAGCGTGAGTAAGGGGGTGAAAATGCCTTAAAAAACAAACTAGACAAGCAAAAGCAACAAACAAAACATGGTGATTTCCAACTTGTGATATAAATTTGGATTTTGGAAACACTATAAATAGATATATGAAATAATCATCTTGTTTAGTCAAATTATATCAAGATGTAAAGGAGAAAATTTGATTGTAAAAATATGTCAAAAATATTATTTCATACTCAAGTTTGTTCTTAAGTTTAGTACATCAGTGCAGAACTAATAAATAAACAAAGGAAGTCTCCCAAGAATGCCTTAGGATTTTATTCTGTTTCAAATGGTCTGAAGAAAAAAGAACTTTGATTTTTGCTATGTTTTTAGCAAAATATCAAAGAAAGACTTAAATAATAGTGAATTTCCCAAGAAAATCAGAGACATCACTCCTGGTTCTTCTGTCAACTGTAGCTGAGAAAATTGTCTCTAATAGCTACAGTGTGTAGTTTCAAATCATCATTGTGTTAATTTAGTTGTATCTAATGCATACATGCTGGAGGAGAGCATGGCAATACTAGATGGGTTATTTAAACAAAGAAATGGCAGATAATTTATTATTTCAGTTTTAAAATATTATAGGATATTCATTAACTTGTAAATAAATGTAGTTGATTCTTTTGAAGAATCTTAAAGGCTCCAATCTAATAAACCATAAACAAAGCAAAGAAAAAAGTAACCTTTAAAAACATTTTAATGAATAAAGTCTATCTTTTATTGAATTTTGAGATAAATTAAATTGCTAGCTGGAGAAGGCAATGGTACCCCACTCCAGAACTCTTGCCTGGAAAATCCCCTGGATGGAGGAGCCTAGTAGGCTGCAGTCCATGGGGTTGCTAAGAGTAGGACATGACTGAGTGACTTCCCTTTCACTTTTCACTTTCATGCATTGGAGAAGGAAATGGCAACCCACTCCAGTGTTCTTGCCTGGAGAATCCCAGGGACAGGGGAGCCTGGTGGGCTGCTGTCTGTGGGGTCGCATAGAGTCGAACACGACTGAAGCGACTTAGCAGCAGCAGCAGCAAATTGCTAGCAATGCTCAGTGCTGGTAAAATGCCTTTGGATCAATGTGAGTTTAACTATGGATGTACCTCATAAAGTCACCAATGGTAAGGTGAATTGTATCTTTGCCTTCTTTGGTCATGTCCATACTGTTATATAGCAATTTTGAAATTACTTATCTCTTCCATGACAGTCAGATGCCAAGCTCAAAAGATTATATAACTTGATAATATCACAATGACTGGCCATCCCACATATCACTAAAACTGACTTACACAAAATGTAAGTTGGAGATACATAAGATGATCCTAGTTTTTAAATATATGGCAGAAGAGAATGAAGTGGTCTGGGTATGTAGGTTATCCCTATAATCTATATTTTAGACTAGCTGGCCTAATTTCTTTTTTTCTTTAGGAACAGTAAAGAAGTTGAGAGATTTTTTTTTTTTTTCAGTTTCATCGTGTCCCCCATATAACACTTTTAAAACAATCATTTACTTTAATGTATTATAATTGTTTTGTGGGAATGGAATAGGAGAATTTCAACTCATCAAGCAGATATGGAATATTTTAGAAGTCTAAAACAGGGTCTAAATCACGTGCTAATCTCTGCACTGTCACATTACTGATTTAAATCATAATCAAACATAGGTGCATTTGTTGTTCTTATTTTAATCTGTGATATTTGAAAAAACCTGTATTCACTTGCCCTTTATTTTCTTCCTGCAAGTCACATTATGTGTGGTGTGTGTGTGTATGTTCAGTCGTTGAGTTGTGTTTGACTCTTTGTGACTTCATGGATTGTAGCCCGTCAGGCTCCTCTGTCTGTGCAATTTCTCAGGCAAAAATCGGGGACTGAACCCATGTCTCTTGCATTGGCAGGCGGATTCTTTACCACTGAGCCACCAGGGGAGCTCCTATCATTGTGTAGATTCAGACAAATAAAAATCCATCATTATATCTTATACAAAAAGATGAGACCCCCCCCACCCAATCAATCAACTTTTAAATACTATACTCTGGGTATTTATTATACCAACAGTCTAATTATCCTCTTGTGCTGTGCTGTGCTCATGACTGAGCGACTATGATGTTTTACTGCCCTATGGACTGTAGCCACCAGGCTCCTCTGGCCATAGGGATTCTCCAGGCAAGAATACTGGAGTTGGTTGCCATGCCCTCCTCCAGGGGATCTTCCCAAGCCAAGGATCAAACCCAGGTCTCCTCCATTCCCAGTGGATTCTTTACCGTCTGAGCCACCATGTTACTCCTTAAGTAATTTACAGATATCCATTCTTGAGCACAGAGTACTTATGTGATCTTTCAAAGGACTGTCTAAAACCACATGATACTCTGAAAGTTTGAGCACATTGTACAGCTTTATCTAGGGCTTCCCTGATGGCTCAGATGGTAAAGAATCTGCTTGCATTGCAGGAGGTCAGGGTTTGATGTCTGGGTTGGGAAGCTTCCCTGGTGAAGGGAATGGCTAACCACTCCAGTATTCTTGCCTGGAGAATTCCATGGACAAAAGTGCCTGGTGTACCCCATCTGCTTTCAGCATGAAGTGTGCTCAGACTGTTCCTCCTTATGGTAAGGATTATTCATGCGTTCATTCATACTCTCATTCCTTCCACCTTTTAATCTCCCTGGTGAGAATCATTTCAAAGGACAAATGGAATAACAGAAATCCTGTACAAATCAGAACTCAAATACAGTGCTGAAGCAGAGAATTCATTTACTTCTTTTGACATGGATACAGTTAACCTAGTGGCTGAATTAGCTTTTTCTCTTTTGTACACATACTCAAACACAAATACATATACCAACACATGTCTGCTCACATCTCTCTCCTTTTTTCTTTCCTTAGCATTGCTTCCTTGATCTACACCTGTTAAACCTATCATGTTAATTCTTAGAAAAGAGTTATAAAGGAATTCACTATCTTTACATCTCCAACTCAACTTTTGCAAACACGTAATAAAAACATTTTGTACTTGTAAAAAAGATTACAGCAAACCTAGTTCAAATCCTCACCCAGCACTCCCTATTACTCTTGGCAGATGGATGGCTAAATGGACAGATGGGTAAATGGGCAAATGGATGGATGGATGGATGAATATAACATATATGTCATTCCTCAATACATTCTCACTCTTTCTCCCTTCCTTCTACTCAAGCAGGACTACTAAATGTTTACCATAAAGAGAGAATTGTTGTATACTTTTATTGTAGCAGTCTTCCTTATCTGGATTCTCTCTAGTGCCCCTCTACTTACATTAAGAATACTAATCCTTTGGGACTGAGTTTGAACCCTGCCTTTTCTATGAAATCATGCTAGACCATCCTAATCAATAAGACATTTTCTATCTTTCTAAATTCCTCACCCTTATTTTACCTCTCACTTGACATTAACTACCTCCTACTTTTTATATGAAATTTTGTTTTCAGATATATGGGTTTTTTTATGTTGCTGTGGTGTTGTTTAGTCACTAACTCATGTCTGACTCTTTTGTGACCCTGTGGACTGTAGCCCGCCAGGCTCCTCTGTCCATGAAATTTCCCAGGCAAGAAAACTGGAGTGGGTTGCCATTTCCTTCCCAGGGGATCTTCCTGACCCAGGGATTGAACCCTCATCTCCTAATTGGCAAGCATCCGGATCTTTTACCATCTAGCCACCTGGGAAGCCCGCATGTTTGTTTCCTCATCTCTAAGTTGTAAACTCTTTCAGAGCAACTATTGAGATTTCTATATTTTGTTATCATCAACAACATTGTGTTGCACAGACCTCTGTATGTATTGAATCAAAAACAAACATTTTTTGATCAATATAGCCTATATCTTATTAGCATTCTAAGACTAACAAAGTATGAATAGAACATAGGCCTAGTTCAAAATGGTGAAGGTACAAAATCTATGCCCATATCTATCTAACTATAGTTTTACTTATAGTCCTATATATGTATATATAAACTTTTTATGGATATAAACTATATTTCCAGAGGAAAAAACTGGAAATATATAAAGTAATACTTAACTTGTGATACACGGGGTTTGGAAATATGGGTGAATTTATTTTATAATATCTATATTTTTAGTATCTCAATTTTTTTCATTTTTTAAATTATTTCTCTCTCTTTTTAAATGGGAGCTGATACTATTTCCATGATTGTAATCATTTCATCTTCAGAATTGAACTCCTTCTAAATTTTGAGTTTCTTCAGTTCAGTTCAGTTGCTCAGTCGTGTCCGACTCTTTGCGACCACAGCACACGAGGCCTCCCTGTCTGTCACCAACTCCCAGAGTCCACCCAAACCCATGTCCACTGAGTCAGTGATGCCATCCAACAATCTTATCCTCTGTCGTCCCCTTCTCCTCCTGCCCTCAATCTTTCCCAGCATCAGGGTCTTTTCAAATGAGTTAGCTCTTTGCCTGAGGTAGCCAAAGTATTGGAGTTTCGGCTTCAACATCGGTCCTACCAATGAACACCCAGGACTGATCTCCTTTAGGATGGACTGGTTGGATCTCCTTGCAGTCCAAGAGAGTCTCAAGAGTCTTCTCCAACACCACAGTTCAAAAGCATCAATTCTTCAGTCCTCAGCTTTCTTTATAGTCCAACTCTATGTCCACACATGACCACAGGAAAAACTATAGCCTTGACTAGAAGGAACTTTGTTGACAAAGTAATGTCTTTGCTTTTTAATATGCTGTCTAGGTTCATAACTTTTCTTCCAAGGAGTAAGCGCCTTGTAATTTCATGGCTGGAATCAACATCTGCAGTGATTTTGGAGCCCCTCAAAATATAGTCAGCCACTGTATCCACTGTTTCCCCATCTATTTGCCATGAAGTGATAGGACTGGATGCCATGATCTTCGTTTTCTGAATGTTGAGCTTTAAGCCAACTTTTTCACTCTCCTCTTTCACTTTCATCAAGAGGCTTTTTAGTTCCTCTTCACTTTCTGCCATAAGGGTGGTGTCATCTGTATATCTGAAGTTATTGATATTTCTCCCCACAATCTTAATTCCAGCTTGTGCTTCTTCCAGCCCAGTGTTTCTCATGATGTATTCTGCATAGAAGTTAAATAAGCAGGGTGAAAATATACAGCCTTGACATACTCCTTTTCCTATTTGAAATCAGTGGTCATGTATGGATGTGAGAGTTGGACTGCGAAGAAGGCTGAGTGCAGAAAAATTGATGCTTTTAAACTATGGTGTTGGAGAAGACTCTTGGGAGTCCCTTGGACTGCAAGGAGATCCAACCAGTCCATTCAGAAGGAGATCAGCCCTGGGATTTCTTTGGAAGGAATGATGCTAAAGCTGAAGCTCCAGTACTTTGGCCACCTCATTGGAAGAGTTGACTCATTGGAAAAGACTCTGATGCTGGGAGGGATTGGGGGGCAGGAGGAGAAGGGGACGACCGAGGATGAGATGGCTGGATGGCATCACAGACTCAGTGGACGTGAGTCTGAGTGAACTCTGGGAGTTAGTGATGGACAGGGAGGCCTGGCGTGCTGCAATTCATGGAGTCGCAGAGTCGGATACAACTGAGCAACTGAACTGAACTGTTGTTCCATGTCCAGTTCTAACTGTTGCTTCCTGACTTGCATATAGGTTTCTCAAGAGGCAGGTCCGGTGGTCTGGTATCCCATCTCTTTCAGAATTTTCCACAGTTTATTGTGATCCACACAGCCAAAGGCTTTGGCATAGTCAATAAAGCAGAAATAGATGCTTTTTTCTGGAATTCTCTTGCTTTTTTGATGATCCAGCGGATGTTGGCAATTTGATCTTTGGTTCCTCTGCCTTTTCTAAAACCAACTTGAATATCTGGAAGTTCACGGTTCACATATTGCTGAAGCCTGGCTTGGAGGATTTTGAGCATTACTTGACTAGCAAGTGTCTTCAGGTCATACCAATTCTCTGCTAAAATATTAAATCAAAAAATATTAGGAAAATAACATCAAAGATAGTGATGAAATGGTATCATAGTTTTGAATTTAATCAACTGTTTGCTGTCAGTTCAATGCTGTGGGAACCCAGAGTATGTTTAACTGGAACTTGTTACAGGTCTGGTTCTTGCTTCTCGCCTTTTCTTTCTCTGGTAAGGAATCTATCTCTGCCTCTTGTTTCTGTGTCAAGAGATCTTGACTAGTTATGATTCCATCCAGTCCCAGTTATTCACTTCCTTCTTTCTGGTGAATTCTGGTGGTGTCCGGGAGTAGAAATTAGCATCAACAGGTCAAACTCTTCCTCTTTCCTTCTTTTCAGAAGCCAGTTCTTCAAACAGAGCAAGCAGTTCTCACCTGACCAGCTCTGTCCCCTCCTGCTCCAAGTACCTCAACATTGTGAGGCCTGAGGTTCTCTATTGTAACTTGTGTCTGGCTCATTTATTCTAAAAAATTCTTGGGTTTAGAATCAAGAGACATCTGGGACTACATGTGTAAGGTGAAGTTAGCAATTAAGTATTTGCTTTATCATTGAAACAGGCCATTGTTTCATCTCTATCAATTAAAAGTTCTATCTTTTAAATGATTCACAGTTGGGAAAAAATGCAAGAGTTTTACATATGACACCCTGTAATCTAATACCCTTTACTCACTTGTAGCTTTTATGCTTCCTTATTCATTTATTCACATATTAATTTGTTCTTTTTCTTCCCCTCACTAGAATGTGGAAAAGAATTCCATACCCTTTTGTTCTGGCAGAAAAGAGAACTAGGAATGAATTTTCAGGTTATTTGGTGGAGTGGATGTGGGGGATGGTATATCCTGAGTTATAGAGCACAACAAACACCCTCTTGATCAATTGCATAGGATAAATGAGCTATTAAAATATACCACAGAATAGAATTATTAACAATGGTTTTACACCCTGATTTTTTTATTTACATATTTTCAAATAGGAGTGATTATAAATTCACTATGGAAACTACAGCAAAGACAGACCAAAAATAAATAGACAAAACAGTTCTGATATATTTTGAGAAATTAGAGTTACAAATGATTTTTTAAACAACAATCTGAACGAGGAGTAATTAACAGATTTTAAAATTAATATTTTACATATATTTTTATCTGGACCACATAGAATCACATAATTCATAGCCTGTAAATAATATCTTGATAATTTAATCCAAATGAAAGCAAGTATTTTTTTTTCTAATAGCTGGAGTCATTTTTTTAAGTGAAAGAAGTATACCTATAAAAAGAAGGCACAATTTTCAATTTCCTACAGTGAAAGTCTCAAAGTCACTTAGTTGAATAAGCTATTAACCTCTCTAGAACTCAGTTTTTCTCATCTGTTAACTAGTATATTGTTTTATCAGTCTCTACTAGTAATAACACTCTCTGCAACTGGAGTTACAATTTTATATTTAAAAATCAGTTGTCCTTGGGATGTTACATTCTACTGAGCTCAACTGTATCTCCTTGAAATTTTCTTTTAATGAGATCTCCCCAATAACTCTGTTTTGTACCATGTTTTTTCTTCAAAGAACCAGGGTAATTGTATTATTTTTAAGTTATAAAAAATAAAGTATCTGAAGTAGGAAAGCCTTATTTTTAAATAAGGCTATAGAGTTTGATTTTTAAAAAGATAGTTATTTCTTAGTCTAATAAGCTATTAATCTCTCTAGAACTCAGTTTTTCTCATCTGTTATGTAGTATGTTGTTTTATCAGTCTCTACTAGTAATCACATTCTCTGCAACTGGAGTTACAATTTTATATTTAAAAATCAGTTGTCCTTGGGATGTTACATTCTACTGAGCTCAACTGTATCTCCTTGAAATTTTCTTTTAATGAGATCTCCCCAATACCTCTATTTTGTACCATGTTTTTTCTTCAAAGAATCAGGGTAATTGTATTATTTTTAAGTTATAAAAAATAAAGTCTCTGAAGTAGGAAAGCCTTATTTTTAAATAAGGCTATAGAGTTTGATTTTTTAAAAGATAGTTATTTCTTAGTACTTTAACTGTTATTTCGTCTAAATAAAAGCTTTCAACTACCATAAACTAAAATAGTAAACACAGAAGCAGTCTTTC
This sequence comes from Aepyceros melampus, assembly GCA_006408695.1. NCBI lineage: Eukaryota > Metazoa > Chordata > Mammalia > Artiodactyla > Bovidae > Aepyceros > Aepyceros melampus. The sequence continues at coordinate 10,688 of SJXQ01004862.1, read as the reverse complement.
AATACTGATACAAATAGAAAGGTCAATTAAGATTTAGAGCAAAAATAAAGCAAGACAGCTGTATTTTCTAGGCACTCATAATTTTCTAGAGTATTGAAAAAATCAGACCAACAAAGGATAAATATGGCAGACCTATTCAACCTTTAATGTATCAAGGAATAATAACTCAGGAAAGTAGGAAGTATTGTATTTCAAGGTAGATCTTTGCCGTCAACATTATGTTTCAGAATTTTGAATTCAATCTAACAAAGTCTGAAATCGCTACTAATGTATTCACACTTTAGAATTTTAATTCCTGTAGAGTTACATAAAGCTGATTAGTGGTAATCAACAGTTCGTTGTCCTGATAATTACTAGTTCCTTTACTAAGTATCTTTTTTAAAGTATTATACCACTGTTTAGGCATTCAAGTCCTAAAAGATAAAATTTAAACATACACTTGAAAAAATATTTTTAGAATGTCACATCATTTATCTTATTATGCATTCATTTAGATTTTCCCTGATGTCTTTACTATGAATTTATTGAACAACTGTCCTTTTGAAATCAAGCAACTAGACAGCTGCTTTCATCTGAATTGAATATTCAGTGGAAAAGAACAAACCATTTATTTATGTGACACTGAATTGATATGATTTTACATCTGTGTCCACATTTCTACCACCAAACTTCTTGGTACAGTTGTAAATTTAGCTCCCAAAGTCTGAGTATTATGGTAAAATAATATATCCTATATCCCTATATGTTATTATTTGATTAATATGCAAGATACATGAGAATTCCTAGAGTTGCCTTCCAGAGCATTAAACTCACTTCTGTTTTATCCCATCTTTAAGTGCAGAATGCTTAGGCTTAAAAGCTCAGAAGTTATGTCAAATAGATCAACATTATAGTCACTTGACCTCATAACATCAGAGGCCAGATCTGAAGCAATGTAATTGCTGCTAAGTCGCTTCAGTTGTGTCCGACTCTGTGTGACCTCACAGACGGCAGCCCACCAGGCTCCCCCATCTCTGGGATTCTCCAGGCAAGAACACTGGAGTGGGTTGCCATTTCCTTCTCCAATGCATGAAAGTGAAAAGTGAAAGTGAAGCCACTCAGTGTGTCCGACTCTTAGTGACCCCATGGACTGCAGCCCACCAAGCTCCTCCGATGGGATTTCCCAGGCAAGAGTACTGGAGTGGGTTGCTATTGCCTTCTCTATCTGTGTAATTTTAAATTCATTTAGAAAACTAAGTCCCTTGGGATTTGTTATGGGCTGAATTGCTCACCCTCAGTGGCACTACTGGTAAAGAATCTGCCTACCAATGCAGGAGACACAAGAGACACGGGTTGGGAAGATCCCTGGGTTGGGAAGATCCTGGGGTTGGAGAGGAGCCTGGTGGCTACAGTCCATGGGTCACAAAGAGTGGGACACGACTGAGCACACGTGCGCACACACACACACCCTTTTCATATATTGAAGTTCTTATCCCCATTACCTCAGAATGTGACTGTATTTGTGCATAGAACCTTTAACTAGTTAACTAAAGTAAAATGAGTTCATATATGTGGGCCCTAATTCGATGTGACTCATGTCCTTATTGGAAGAGGATTAGAAAGCAGGCACATAAGACCGTGTAAAGACAGAAAACACAACCATCTCCAAACCGAAGAATCCCTTAAAAGAGTGCAGCCTAACTAACACTTTGGTCCTAAACCGCTAGACTGCAAAATCATGAGAAAATAAATTTCTATTGTTTAAGCCACGCAATCTGTGTTTCTTTGCTGTGGCAGCCCTAGAAAACAGATTCAGGTTTCAAAGTCTGGAAAGTTCTGGGATTTATCTGCCTTTTTTTAGGACAGACCTCCAGCTTTTCTTTTATTTATTTATTTATTTATTTATTTTTATTAATTTTTTATTTTTTTAGTTTGTTTTGCTTTACAATACTGTATTTGTTTTGCTACACATCGACATGGATTAAAATCATTCCCTCATAACAATCTCTTTGAACCTTTAAGTACACTTTTATTATAACTTCATTTGCCTAAGACTATATTAAAATCTGAATTTAGTGGGAAAATTTCACTTATGCCAATATTTCAGTCTCAAAGTCACTAAAATTTTGTGGATGCCTGGAATCTCTCTCCTACATTGAGTGTTGGGACATTTGGAGATGGAAAGACAGGCTCAGCTTTCCCATTCAAAAGACAAAAACACATGGATCTCTTAAACATGTATCCTCTTTAGAAAGACAGGATATACCTTTGCATACCTTTGTGAAGATAGTAGTCTGTGTGAGGTATGCCTCAGTTGATAATAGCTTTCTTCCTCATTTACAACCAGATTACATCTTTGAGACCTAAAGTTTCATTAAAGATTGGGAGGATAGGCATTTTTTACCGGGAAATAAAAAAAGTGTTTCACTTGATATTTTCTAATTACTAAAGCAAAAGGAATGAGTGTTTTTTGCATCATGCCCAGAAGATAATAAAATGAGCTACATTGAACATAAACAGAAAAGTAACACTTCCTTTCATGTGAACCCTGAAATATCCAAGTTCATATCCATGACCTGCTAACATAGTAACTCAAATAATATTTTATAATTCACATTTCTGCATTCTGTATCTCTAAAATCAGGAAGCATTTTATAACTGTTTGGATTTTACAGTTATAAATGGCAACTTTTTTCTTAGAAATCCCTTAAAATCAATAGCATCTAGATTTCATGAAATATGAAAATATTTCTGAATAGTAAAATTATTGTTACATTAAAAGAAAACAAACATGTCTGCCTTTTACTTGATGAAATTATCATACACTTTTTACTCTTAATTGTAAATCACTTGATCCTTCTCTTTGAGAAATCATGTATTTTCAACTCCAGCATTTTCAAATACATTTTGCTTCCAGGTGCTATTTCAATCACAGCACACTCTGGGTAGGAAAAGAGAAGCTAAGATTTGATTCTGTAATGACCAAAGAGGATTGTATTTCTAGCCTTACCAATGAGGAACAATTGTTGAATTAAAGATATAATGTCTCCATATCCTTCCTTCCCTCTAAGTTCCTTTAGAAGATTTAAACCCCTTGGAGTTAGTATGGGCTGAATTGTGTACCTCATCTGCAACTGTTATCTGTTAATAATACTTATATCTCAGATTCACTTCTCAACTTCCAAGCATGTTTCAAACTAATAAATAAAAAATTAATCAGCCCATCCTGAATTTTTGTATAAATGTGACTTATGATTAGAAATGGCTCCATACAAAAGGCATTACCTGTTCCACAAATATCAAATTAATTTATAATCATAGTTAGCTGAAAACTCTCACCAGCCAATCCTGTTCTTTGGGCAATCATTATATCAATACAGTAAATGTAGGATTTGTTTTAAACGTAAAAGCTGTATCTGATAATTTCTAGAGGATGTTTAACTCTTAAAGAATGAATTAAAAAATTTTCTATTAGGAACTTAAAAACCCTGTTAAACATAATCTTAAAGAAATGGCAATTTAATAGGTATTTAAATTGTATGAAAGAAAGAAATTGTATACATTCTAAAAATATGTCTAATGTATTCACTCACTTCGAATATGAGTTTTGACTATAAGATGAGTCTCTGGGACACAATATTCAAACTTTCCTACCATTCTTCAATCAAAGTGCTGTCCAGGGCTGGGGTTCCATCTGAAGTTCATAGTGGGGAGAATCCACTTCCAAGCTCACTTGGTTGTTGGTAGAGTTTAAGTCCTCATGAATTGGACTGAGCATCTCAGTTCTTAGCTCAATTTTGGATGGCAGCTGCCCTAAATTTCTTGCCTCTTCAGTCTGGTGGCTTATTTTACCAAATGATGCAAGCTGAGAAAGCCATTTAGAGTCTTCTAAGAAAATGGAGGCTATAATCTTCCATACTACACTTACAGAAGTAATAACCCTCATTCTTGCCATCTTATTTGTCAGAAGCAAGCTACTCAAGAGTAGAGGTTACATCATGCCGTGAATACCATAGCTGGATCACTGGGTGTCATCTTAGAAGTCTACCAGATGGGTTAAATAAATAAGTATATTTATATATAAATATATTTGAATAAATAAGAATACTGTAAAATATTGTTATATGTAAAATACCTAAATTTTATTCATGAAATTTATTTTAAAAACCTCATAAAATTATGCTACCAATGAAAATTCAAGACTAGAGGGTTTTTACTTCTTGCATATTTCATCCTTATATATACACTTTCTTCTGCAAAGGAAATTCTGATTTTCTAGGACACAAGGACTATAAGGATATACCATTTACTTTAGCATACATTAAGCACACAATAGCATCAGAATAACAATGTTATTATCAACAATGATATTACTAATTATCAGTGCAAATATAATTAAGGAAAAAAGTTAATTTTTTCACATGCCCTTCCCATTTTACCCTGTATTTTAATGCTTGTACTTTATCTATATTGTCTGAATATAGAACCATTACAAGCTATACTCTTTTTCGACTGTCATTCCACAAGTTACTTTATTGAATCTCCACCTTCGTCCCTGGAATTTTAAACTTATATTTCTCCAGTTATTTTGGATGTGTGCAGCTTATTCTGTTGTTGATTTCTCAGGAGGTGCTTGTGGAAGTTATTTTCCTTGAGTTCTTGGAAGACGATAACAATTTGCTTCTATTGTTAATACCTGAGTGTCAGCTTTTCTGGTGCAAAATTCTTGGCTCACATTTTCTTTCATTTGTATTTTCATTTCATTTTGGCATAAAAAGTTATTGCAAAAATATCTGATGACAATCCAATTTTCTTTCCCTTGTAAGTTATGTTTTCTTTTTGTCTGGATGACTAAGTGATTTTTTTTTTTGGGGGGATGTGGACCATTTTAAGAGTATTGAATTTTTTGCAATACTGCTTCTGTTTTAGGTTTTGTTTTGTTTTTTTTTTATGGCCAAGGGACATGTGGAATCAGCTCCCTGATCGGGGATCAAACCTACAGTCCCTGCATTGAAAGGCAAAGTCTTAATCACTGGACCACCAGGGAAGTCCCTCTCAAGTGATTTTTTTAATTTTGCTTAAAGATCAGTAATTTTACAGGAATATGTTTGGCTGTCGATCTTTCTGGGTTTATAGTCTCTGGTATGAAATGAGTTCTTTCCAGTTATAGTTTAAATTTTTAATTTCCCAATTGTTTTTTAAAATAATGGCTTTTAGTACTTATTGTTTTGCCTTGCTTTCATTTTCTTCTTCATGGACTCTATAATCTGCAAGTTGTTTAACTTAACTGTTTCCCACATTTTTCACTTTAAAAAAAATCTTTTCAATGACATTTTTTAATTAAAAAATTTCTCCTCAAATTATATTTCTTTTAATGGGTTATCTATTTTATTTACTCTTTTGTTTCTTCTAGTTCAGAATTTAACTGTGACTTCTTTGTCTTTTATTTTAAATTCACAAATTTACATCATTTGTGAGGGTTTTAAGTTTTTTAAGTATTTTCATTTTATGATTTTAGAGAGCATGCTGGCTGATATTCTTCATGCAGGAAAGGCAAAACCATAACTAGAACATAAGTTAATGCAGTCAAAAATAATTACTGACCTCTCCAGGATACAAAGGATCTAACATTGTCAACTTGTCACTGAGCATGTGATTGTCTCCTCTAGAGATCATATTATTTTGGAGACTTAGCTTGGATACTTGTGAATGTCATCTTTTGTGAAAAAAGTCTTTGCAGATGCAATTATGTTAAGAATCTTGAGATGAGGACATTATCCTCGATTACCTGAAGTGAAGTGAAGTCACTCAGTTGTGTCTGACTCTTTGCGATCCCATGGACTGTAGTCTACCAGGCTTCTCTGTCCATGGGATTTTCCAAGCAAGAGTACTGGAGTGGGTTGCCATTGCCTTCTCCAGGGGATCTTCCTGACCCAGGGATCGAACCCAGGTCTCCTGCATTGCAGACAGGCGCTTTACCATCTGGGTGGGCCCTAAATCAATGACAAGGGTCCTTATAAGTGACACGTGGAAGAGAAAACAGACAGATAATAAGACACAGGGAGGAGGCAATGTGACCAGGATGACATAGACCCGATCAGTACAACCACAATCTGAGGAGTTCTGACAGGCACCAGAAGCTGGAAAAGGTAAAGAACTGGATTCTCCCCTAGAGCCTCCAGAGAGAATGCGATCATTTTGCCACACGTTGATTTCAGGCTTCTAGCCTTCTTTATTGTAGATGAATAAGTACTTATTGCTTTAAGTGCCAAGGTTGTAGTAATTTGCTATGTAAATTTTAGAAATCTGATATACCATTTTCCTTTCCAATGTTTTCTAGACCCCTAACCAAACAGCTAGGGCTTCCCTGGTGGCTCAGATGGCAAAGAATCTGCCTGCAATGCAGGAGACCTGGGTTTGATCCCTGGGTTGGAAGATCCTCTGAAGAAGGGAATGGCAACTCACTCCAGTATTCTTGCCTGGAGAATTACATGGACAGAGGAGCCTGGCAGGCTACAGTCTATGAATCACAAAGAGTAGGACACAACTGAGAGACTTTCACTTTCAACCAAACAGCTAAATTATTTTTTTGTTCTGGTTCTGTCTTTAGGGGAATTCTTTTTTACGACCTTTTTCCATCTCATTCCTGAATGGATTGGTAACACAACTGTAATTCAGTGTCCACACCACATGGTTTAAGCAGCGAGGCCATTTGTATGGTAGCCTAGTCTTTCTGCAGATCCCTTTCCTACTTAAATCCTCATTCAAGTGGGTGATCTTTCTCATAAACTAATTAATGAGATGCAGCAAGTATGTTTTGCCTTTTAATACCCAAGGAAGCTTGTGTGTGTGTGTGTGTGTGTGTGTGTGTTTTCCCCTTTGTAGTAAAGGTATGGGATTCTAGAACATGTTCCTTATTTGGAGGAGATGCCTTAGTGTTTACAAATCACTGGTCTCCTGAAAACTCCACTGACATTGCTAGCCCTTGCATCATTATGGGTTTTATCTCCTACTCTCTGGAGTATGTGTTTTACTAAGACTTGCAACAGACTTGTCACTTCAGACTCATCTTGTGATAACATTGCCTCTTCATTATACTGTTCCAGTTCAGATAGTCCAAATCTAGATGTCTCTGGTCCCCTCTGATAATATGAGAGAGGCAAAGAAGTTCACATAACTCTTGGGGCAGAAACCATAAAGGTTTTGGTTATCCATCCAATGAATGACAGTGATCAGTGCAAAGAAATAGAGGAAAACAAGAGAATGGGAAACACTGGAGATCTCTTCAAGAAAATTAGAGATACCAAGGGAACATTTCATGCAAAGATGGGCTTGATAAAGGACAGAAATGGTCTGGACCTAACAGAAGCAGAAGATATTAAGAAGAGGTGGCAAGAATACACGGAAGAACTGTACAAAAAAGATCTTCATGACCCAGATAATCATGATGGTGTGATCACTCATCTAGAGCCAGACATCCTGGAATGTGAGCCATAGGAACCATCGCTACAAACAAAGTTAGTGGAGGTGATGGAATTCCAGTTGAGGTATTTCAAATCCTAAAAGATGATGCTGTGAAAGTGCTGCAATCAATATGCCAGCAATTTTGGAAAACTCAGCAATGGCCACAGGACTGGAAAAAGGTCAGTTTTCATTTCAATCCCAAAGAAAGGCAATGCCAAAGAATGCTCAAACTACTGCACAATTGCACTCATCTCACACACTTGTAAAGTAATGCTCAAAATTCTCCAAGCCAGGCTTCAGCAATATGTGAACTGTGAATTTTCAAATGTTCAAGCTGGATTTAGAAAAGGCAGAGGAACCAGAGATCAAGTTGCCAACATCTGCTGGATCATCAAAAAAGCAAGAGAGTTCCAGAAAAAACATCTATTTCTGCTTTATTGACTATGCCAAAGCCTTTGACTGTGTGGATCACAATAAACTGTGGAAAATTCTGAGACAGATGGTAATACCAGACCACCTGACCTGGCTCTCGAGAAATCTATATGCAGGTCAGGAAGCAACAGTTAGAACTGGACATGGAACAACAGACTGGTTCCAAATAGGGAAAGGAGCACGTCAAGGCTGTATATTGTCACCCTGCTTATTTAACTTCTATGCAGAGTACATCATGAGAAACGCTGGGCTGGAGGAAGCACAAGGTGGAATCAAGATTGCTGGGAAGAAATATCAATCACCTCAGATACAGAGATGACACCACCCTTATGGCACAAAGTGAAGAAGAACAAAGAGCCTCTTGATGAAAGTGAAAGAGGAGAGTGAAAAAGTTGGCTTAAAGCTCAACATTCAGAAAACAAACATCATGGCATCCAGTTCCATCACTTCATGGCAAATAGATGGGAAACAGTGGAAACAGTGTCAGACTTTATTTTGGGGGGTTCTAAAATCACTGCAGATGGTGATTGCAGCCAGGAAATTAAAAGATGCTTACTCCTTGGAAGAAAAGTTATGACCAACCTAGACAACATATTAAAAAGCAAAGACATTGCTTTGTCAACAAAGGTCCATCTAGTCAAGGCTATGGTTTTTCCTGTGGTCATGTATTGATATGAGAGCTGGACTATAAAGAAAGCTGAACACTGAAGAATTGATGATTTTGAACTGTGGTGTTGGAGAAGACTCTTGAGAGTCCCTTGGACTACAAGGAGATCCAACCAGTCCATCCTGAAGGAAATCTATCCTGATTGTTCATTGGAAAGACCGATGTTGAAGCTGAAACTCCAATACTTTGGCCACCTGATGCGAAGAACTGACTCATTGGAAAAGACCCTGATGCTAGGAAAGATTGAATGCAGGAGGAGAAGGGGACGACAGAGGCTGAGATGGCTAGATGGCATCAGTGAGTCAATGGACATGAGTTTGAGTAAGCTCCGGGAATTGGTGATGTACAGGAAGCCTGGCATGCTGCAGCCCATGGGGTCGCAAAGAGTCCGACATGACTGAGTGACTGAACTGAACTGAATCCATCTGAGGAGAATGCAAACTCTCCTCTCTGATAAGTATGGAAAAGAACACTTGCATCATCAGCTGAGTGGTGGTCAAAGACTATACACCTGAAGTCATGTCAATTTACTTTAGCAAAGATAACACTTCTGGATTAGTGGCTGCAATGGTGGCTACCACCTGGATGACTTTGTGGTAGTCTGTTAACGTTTACAGATTCTGCCTCAAGATTGTAAACCAGTGAGTTAAGTGGAAATGTAATGGGAAAATTATCATCACAAGGTTTGATCTTAGAGGTTAGCACTATCTTTATTACTACCCCAAGATGTGATGCTATTTTTTTATTTAATATGGTTTATTAATATCTTACTGAGATGAGGATGAAGTTTTAGGATTCTTCACTTGTCTTTCTCTGATTTAATAGTCCTTACACCACAGTGAAGTTTCTGTCAATTACCAAATATGTCCACTCTAATTATAAATGTGCAGATGAGATGTGACCCCCAGGTGGGGTCACTGACCCAGCGTACCTAGGGAGTCTAGCAGTCCATTGATATTCTTTTCTCATGCTTCCACTCTAAAAGTGGAACCACAGTGGTGTTTCTGTTCCTTGGTTATCAGCATCAGCTCTGACGCAATGACAAACAGTCCCCCAAATATTTGGGAATTAGTCTTTATCTGGTGTACCCAAGTAAATGGCCATAAGTGTCTTTTGAGGATGGCTGTGGAAATCATTATTCTATCTTAACACTGTACACACAGAAATCATTACTCATCAATGCACAATAGACAGAGAAATATGTTTTGCCCTTTCTATTCACATGCTCTGATATTGCCCAGACATTCCTCCCACGGAGCCTACCTATACTGTTCAGTGGCTTTTGGGTCTGAAAGCTAAACCATGTCTGGAAACTGGGCAAGGATGTCTATTTTAATCCGGGTGGCCACTCAGCCTCTTGATTAAGTGCATGATTTGTTTGGAATTTGGATATTGAGCAACACTCTTACTGACTGCCCATCTAACTTACCTCTGTAGATACCACAGTCTTATAACTATTTCCACAGCTCTCTGTGAGTGAGACCCTTGATTGACTCTTTGGTCTCATCATCACAATAACTGCACCTAGCTTGTCGGAGTCAAGATCACCTTCTACCTGCATTATTTTTTGTCACTGTGTAATATCCATAACATCAGAGAGTCCTTTTATGTATTGGCCACTCAGCCTCTTGATTAAGTGCATGATTTGTTTGGAATTTGGATATTGAGCAACACTCTTACTGACTGCCCATCTAACTTACCTCTGTAGATACCACAGTCTTATAACTATTTCCACAGCTCTCTGTGAGTGAGACCCTTGATTGACTCTTTGGTCTCATCATCACAATAACTGCACCTAGCTTGTCGGAGTCAAGATCACCTTCTACCTGCATTATTTTTTGTCACTGTGTAATATCCATAACATCAGAGAGTCCTTTTATGTAGCAACATCACTTTCCATCAGCCTGTCCTACAGAAGACAACCACCAATACCCTCAGTAATGCCAATTCCTCTCTCACTGGAGCTTTGGTAAATGAATGTTCCCCAGGAAATCTCAGAGAACATATCATTTTGTGGTTTTTCTGGCCTTAACTCTAAATATTGGTCTGGTGACCAGGACGGACGGTATGGTAGATCTGAAGGAAACATGTGTCATGCAAGACAGAAACCTCATCTTTGTCTTCAAACAAATGAAGAACTCAAGAC
>SJXQ01004861.1:21353-38958 GCA_006408695.1 Aepyceros melampus | reverse complement strand
GGCCGGGGCGGGGAGAGGGGCGGGGTCGGGGCGGGGCGCCCGCTGACCACGTGACGGGCGCCGGGGCCCTGTGACGTCACCGCGGGCTCCAGCAGGCGGCCGGCGCCACCCGCCCCGGGGAACAGAACTCAATCAACCCTCACCCCTGGCAGTCCCCGAGTCGACCCTCGGTGAAGTTCTGGGCCTCCCGTCTTTCGTTTGGTCATTGGCGTAACTCCACCACCGGTTCGAGATTCTTTTACAGTCTAGTTGGTGGTGGGTTTTTTTTTTTTCTTCTTCCACTTGTATTTTGCATATATTCTGTAGGTTCGGTGCCATTCCTGTTATCTTGCAGGTTGGCTGGGGGAGGGAAACGGTAAGGGTTATTCCGGCCAACTGCAGTCCTTTGAACCGCTGCTGAAGCCGCCCAGAGCAGTCTCTCTGCTTCCCAGCTCAATCACTGTGGTAGTAATCTTTTCCCAGAAAATAGAATGTGTACTATACTTGCTGTGCTTCAGGTAGCGTTTTTAAATCGTGACTGCAGCTCTAAAGAAAGAGTCATTAAGCCAAGTACTGCCACAAGGTCTCTGTGTAAGAAGATAAGGTAAGGAGCCCTGGGGAAAAAAAGAAACAGGCATGGCTTTCTTGTAATAAGAGAAGCCTCTTTTGGCCTAAGCCATTTTGTGATCTAAGACTGACCCCAGTGCTTGTCCTTGAACAGGCCTCAGCAAGCAGGAAAGACACAAGAAAAAACTGTTTAGGGGCAAGAGAAGTAACAATAGCAAAGATAACAGATCAGGTGTGAAGACTCCCTGGTGTGTGTCAGTGGTAACCATTAACCTTTCTGGCACTTTTTGAACTGTTTCGCAGAATTTAAACCCCTTCCAGTGTGCAACCATCCTCTAAGGCAGGAGTCCCCAGCACCCCCCACCCCTCATTAGGAACAGGGCCATACAGTAGGAGGTGAGCAGTTGTCTTCCAGGAAACTGGTCCTTGGTGCCAAAAATGTTGGGGACCAGTGCTCTAAGGGAGGATGTTGTCGACTTTGCTGACCCTCATGACTTCAATAAACTCAAGTTTGGACTCTGATCACCCACGCCTCTTCATGAATACGCATGTAACCTTAGCTTAAAACTTGGGGAAGATCCCCCAGTGTTCTCCTTACTGTTCTCCTTGCAGCAGCAAGTAATAAATCCTTTCTTCTCACAATCCTTGTTTTGGTTCTGTCTTTTGGCTCCATACCCACCAAGAGGTGAACCCGGTTTTTTGGGGTAGCACCTGTGAGACCCAACACAGAGAGTTAAGAGATACTCCTAGGATTCCAGTTTGCGGTTATTTCCTCCCATCTAATGTTTGGTCTGGAAGTGATCTCGGAGAGAGAGTGATCCTGAAGAGAGAGCTTAGTTTCCTCTCCAGGAACTAAATCTGGGAAGCCTGAATGAAAACCAGGAAACCTAGCCACCAGGGGCTAGAGGCTAGAAGCAAAGTGGCCCTAGCTCCTTCCCACGTTTGAAAGCAAGAAAGTTTCAAGGAGGCAAAAAATATAAAAACAGGTACAAAGTTTATTATTACAGACCCAGCACAATGTATGGGAGAACACATAGTAGAAAAGCAGTTTATTTATTAAGTCAGATGCAGAGCAGAGATACACACCAGAGAGAAAGGGTATGGCATCCTTTCTAAGGAGGAGGAGCACAGCAAGTCCAAAGCCAGACAGAAATATACACTCAGAGAAGTGGACCACACTACATCAGAAACTAGGCAGAGATACACACCTAGAGAGGAATGCAGGCATCCTGAGTGAGGAGGGGCCCAGTGAAGAGGTGATTTAAATCACTTATATAGGACAGTCCTTCCAGGTCTTTGTTTTGTTGCTGTTTGGTCACTAAATCACGTCCAACTCTTTGGTAACCCCAGGGACTGTACCCTGCCCGGCTCCTCTGTCCATGGGATTTCCCAGACAAGAACAATAGAGTGGGTTGCCATTTCCTTCTCCAGAGTATCTTCCCAAGCCAGGGGTCGAACCTTCATCTCTTCTGTTTCCTGCATTGGCAGGTGGATTCTTACCACTGAACCACCTGGGAAGCCGAGGGTCATTGTTTACCTTTGATCAATTATCTTGTTTCTTTTTTCACATCTGACCACTCCTTGGACCATCCCCAAGATGCATTCACAGTGTTTTGCTAAGATGGATCTGACCATAGAGGCCTGTGGGCACATGTCCACACTTACTCCCACCCGTTTTGACCCTCCAGAAGACTTCTGCACTTGTGCAGACAGGGAAGTCTTCCTTGACCTCAGGATTGGGCACCTTATCTCTTTACTCTAGCAGAGCTCAGGTTTTGCCTCTAGCTTTGTTCTCAGAGAAGGAAATGGCAACCCACTCCAGTATTCTTATCTGGAAAATCACAAGGACAGAAGAGCCTGGCAGGCTATGGGGTCCACGGGGTTGCAAAGAGTCGGACTTGACTGAGTGACTAACAGTTGTTTGTGGAGTGTCTAGGTGAGAAAAAACTTGAATTTTACTCCACTTGACAAACACCAGTGTCCAACCCATCTATCTCTCACCTCAGAAGAATCCTTCCTTGTCCTACGTTAGCTGCTGATCACTGTGTAAGGCAAGCATCTCAGACGAGTTAAGATTATTATACAGCACGTGTCAACCTCCTCCTCCTTAGAAAGGATGCCATTTCATTTTGGATTTGGAAAAAGAGAAAGACTAGTTGGATCTATATTTCTTGAAGACAGATTATATAGAAAGGAAGAGGAATATGAGATAAAGCTGCTTAAGAGCAAGAATAGTTTTACGAGGCTATAAAGTTGTCACATTCTTATTGTGTAGCGTAAACCTGGATCTCAAGGAACTCTAGAGTCATCCCCAGAAATGTCAATAGAGCCCCAGTAAGAAATAATAATGAACACCAAGGCTGAGGAGGACTCTGCAAGGCCCTCTGGATACAAAAACCCCTCCACAGCTCCCATTTCTTGTTTGTAGAAAAAGGTTTTAGTCTCCTAGCCTTCCCTGAGCTTCAAAGAGGAGGCAGGAGTGCTTGCGGACTAGAGAAGCGAGGGAATGCAGAAACAAAGAAAAGCAGCTCAGCAAGAAAAGTCATAACAGTCCAGTGTTCAAACAGAATCCTGCCTGCTCCTCAAGGGAGATGTGCAACAATCTGACACATACCTTTCAGTCGCTATGCAGAAACTAAGACACACCTCCCTACCCCAGGTGGACAATGATGAAGTAGACCCCAGGTGAGTAATATTCCTGAAACATCGCCCTCTAACCTCACCACCAACCAATCAGAAGAAGGTCATACCCCGTGCGGTTCTCACTCCCAATGTCACCTTTAAAAATGCTTCCATGAGACCAACATGTACACACTGGTGTACATAAAATAGATAACCAACAAGGACCTACCGTATAACACCAAGAGCTCTGCTCAGTGGTATAGGGCAGACTGAATGGGAGGGGTGTTTGGGGGAGAACGGATATATATATATCCTTCTGACGTGTACCCGAAACTATCACAACATTGTTAATTGGCTATATTCCAATAAAAAATAAAAAGTTAAAAATAAAACCTATATGGTCATATAGTATTCTTGGCAAGGCAGCAATGAGTGGCGGCATGAAGTGAGATCTTAATCACCTAACAAGAAGTCAAACCTGGGTAGCTTCAGTGGAAACCAGGAATCTTAGCCGTTAGATCCAGGGGTGGGGGGAGCGGGGATAGAGGCTAGAAGCTGTTTTCCCCTGGATATTTGCCCCCAAGTGAAAATTGAATTTCTCACAGAGGCAAAAACTGTAATGCAGGTTGGTTGTTGTTCAGTCGCTCTGTTGTGTCTGACAATTTGTGACCCCACGGACTGCAGCACGGCCAGGTTTCCCTGTCCTGCACTATCTCCCAGAGTTTGCTCAAACTCATGTCCATCGAGTCAGTGATGCCACCCAACCATCTCGTCCTCTGTCGTCCCGTTCTCCTGCGCTTAATCTTTCCCAGCATCAGGGTCTTTTCCAATGAGTCAGTTCTTCACATCAGGAGGCACATAGTATTGGAGCTTCAGCAGCAGTCCTTCCAATGAATATTCAGGACTGATCTCCTTTAGGATGATTTGTTTGATCTCCTTGCTGGCCAAGGGACTCTCAAGAGGCTTCTCCAGCACCACAATGCAAGAGCATCAATTCTTTGTCACTCAGCCTTCTTTATGGTTCAACTCTCCCATCTATACATGACTACTGGAAAAAACCATAGTTTTGACTATATGAACCTTTGTCAGCAAAGTGATGTCTCTGCTTTTTAGTATGCTATTTAGCTTTGTCATAGCTTTTCTGCCAAGGAGGAAGTGTCTTTTAATTTCATGGTGGCAGTCACTGTCCGCAGTGATGTTGGAGTCCAAGAAAATAAAATCTGTCACAGCTTCTACTTTTTTCCCTTCTATTTACCATGAAATGATGGGACCGGATGCCATGATCTTCATTTTTTGAATGCTGAGTTTAAAGTTTACTTTTTCACTCTCTTCTTTCAACTTCATTAAAAGGCTCTTTAGTTCTTCTTTGCTTTCTGCCATTAGTGTGGTATCACCTATATATCTGAGGTTGTTGATAATTCTCCAATCTTGATTCTAGCTTGTGATTCATCTAGCCAGGCATTTCACATGATGTACTCTGCATAGAAGTTAAATAAGCAGGGTGACAATATGCAGCCTTGATGTACTCCTTTTCCTATTTGGAACCAGTCTGTTGTTCCATGTCCAGTTCTAACTGTTGCTTCCTGACCTGCATACAGATTTCTCAAGAGGCAGGTCAGGTGGTCTGATATTCCCATCTCTTTAAGAATTTTCCAGTTTGTTGTGATCCACACAAAGGCTTTAGCATAATCAATGAAACAGAAGTAGATATTTTTGGAGAATTCCCTTGCTTTTTCTTTTGTTTTTAAAGGTTTCTCTTTTTTTGGCTGAGCTGGGTCTTAGTTTTCACATGGGGGATCTTAGCTGTGTCATGCGGGATCTAGTTCCCTTACCAGGGATTGAACCCAGGCCCCCTGCATTGGGAGCAAAGAGTCTTAGCCACTGGACCGCCAGGGAAGTCCCTCTCCTGCTTTTTTGATGATCCAATGAATGTCGGCAGTTGGTTACTAGACCGAATTTTGGGTCAGCTCACTTGCTGCACAGTAAAGCCAATATGCTGATAGTGGGTTGTGGTCAGAGTACTTTAACAGGATTTATTGCAGGCAACAAGGAAAGAATGCAGGCAGCTAATGTTCAAAAGGCCTAAGCTCCTCTGTGGCTTTCAGGGAAGGGTTATTTATTTATTTTTAGTTATGTTGACTTAAAAAAATACAACCTAAAAGTTGAGAGTTATATTTCATCGGGAATTTTTAGGACTTCAGGCCTGAGAAACACCATCTCAAGTAACCTTGAACAACTTGCTGCTAGGAGGCAAAGGGGACGAGCCAGGTTACATAGTAATTTTGCAACAAAGGGCAGGTAGTCTGAACGTTAAAAAATTTTTGTAAATTAAAATTAGATATCCCAAGTTAAGGTACATTTCTGTGTGTATGGGAAGATGGGAGAGTCTGAGCTCACTGAAACTATTCTTTTGATATGTACCTCAGCTATCTGGGGCCAGTTTCTTGTATTTTTTTCAGATCCTGAGTTCCTCTGGGCTCACTGTAGGGAGTAGCTGTAGTCTGATGGCTACTAGATGGCAGGTATTCATCCTGAGTTCCCTCAGGGCTCACCAGCTCACTTTGGAAGGCTGCAATTGCTGATGATTGTGACATCCTTGTTTATTGATATGGCAGTAATTAACGCTTTCAAATTGTGGTGCTGGACAAGACTCTTGAGAGACCCTTGAACAGCAAGGGAGAGATTAAACCAGTCAATCATAAAGGAAATCAACCCTGAATATTCATTGGAAGGACTGATGCTGAAGCTCCAATACTCTGGCCAGCTGATGCGACCAGCCAACTCATTGGAAAAGACCCTGAGGCTGGGAAAGATTGAGGGCAGGAGAAGAAGGGGGCAACAGAGGATGAGTTGTTTGGATGGCATCATCAACTCCACGGACATGAGTCTGAGCAAACTCTGGGAGATTGTGAAGGACAGGGGAACTTGGCATGTGAAGGACAGGAGAGCAAGTGTCCATGGGGCACCAAGAGTCAGACATGACATAGCTACTGAACAACAACAAGAACGTAATTGTGGGAGTTAACCAGGGGTACCAAACAAGAAATTTCAGTTTGTGCTTTGTTTTTCACCTCAAATTCCTGTTTTCTTTCACATTAGAGATAATATTCTCTCCGAAATCTTCCATTAATATTTAATGATGCTCAAAACCACTTTTAACCAGTGCTAGGACAAGCATTAGTGCTTTGAGAAGAAACAGAAATAAAGAATAAGAATGGGGAGTGCTGCATTCCAAATTCAGACTCCCAGCACATTCCCATAGTTATCTCCTGCTCTGCCCTCCCCACCAGAATTTCACGTTCATTAAGCAAGTGACTCATTGATTCAAAGGAATTTTGTACTTCTGAGAGCTTAATCTTCAAATATTTGAAATTTACCGACACTAGCCAAATTGCTTTTGATAAGAAGAGAGACAGAGTAGAGGACTCTTAGCTGGAGAAAGGAGCCAGGAAGAGAGAAACAATACATCTGCAAGTGAAGTTTATTAAATAAAATTTAATGTCAAGGAATTCTTTGGTCCCATGGTTAGGACTCTGCACTTTCACCATCAAGTTCAAATTTTCCATCTCTCGTAGGGGGACTAAAATCCTGCAAGCCGAGCTGCACCATCAAAAATTAAAAACAACAACAGCAGAACACTTAAGCTTTTCTGGTAAGCAGCCTGAAGTGACCTCTAAAAATTGATCCAGAAACCCCACAAAGTCATGCAAATCTTTGCGTTCACTTTAAAAACACTTGTGAAATGCTCCCCCCCACCACCCGGCCATTAAGGGTACGCATATCTGAAAAGCCACCAAGAATCTGAAGGATGTCACTTTAAAGAAGCAACGTGTCCATTCCATTGTTATGGTGGAGCTGGTAGGCATGCGTGGGCCAAAGAGTGGTGCTGGTCGCAGGCCGGTGGCCCAAAAAGAGTGCTGAGATTTTTCCTGCCCTTGCTCAAAAATGCAGAGGGTAATGCTGAACTTCAGGATGAGATGTAGATTTCTGGTCATTGAGCCCATCGAGGTGAACATAGCCCGGAAGATATGGCACAAGACCTACAGAGCTCACGGTCAGATCAACCCATCCATGAGCTCTTTCCGGCACATTGAAGCGATTCTTACTGAGAAAGATCACATTGTTCCTAAACCAGAAAGAGGAGGCTGCACAGAGGAAAAGATATCCCAGAAGAAACCGAAGAATCAAAAGCTTATGAAATGCAGCAAAAAATAAATGCAAATAAAATTAAAACAAACACACAAACAAATGCTGTCAGTGCCTTTGGAACTGTATTTATTTGGATGCAAGAGAATATGTGGATTGGCCACAAAAAGAGGAACAGTGCTTTCCCCAATAATTAGTCACAGCTCGGTCACTTGTTTTTCAAACAGTAGCATATGTAGCTCGGAGAAGGCACTGGCACCCCACTCCAGTACTCTTGCCTGGAAAATCCATGGATGGAGGAGCCTGGTGGGCTGCAGTCCATGGGGTCGCTAAGAGTTGGACACGATGGAGCGACTTCACTTTCACTTTTCACTTTCATGCATTGGAGAAGGAAATGGCAGCCCACTCCAGTGTTCTTGCCTGAAGAATCCCAGGGATGGCAGAGCCTGGTGGGCTGCCGTCTATGGGGTCGCATAAAAGTCGGACACGACTGAGCGACTCAGCAACAGCAACAGCATATGTAGCTGGAACACTGATTGCAGTCATACAGTGCTGTTTAGACACGTCCCCTTGATTTCCTCCCTAGTGTAACCAAAAGTGCTCTGCTCAGAAGCCAATAAAGAGGCAGGGTGAGTGGAAAGGAAAGTTTGCTTTATTTCGGGTGCCGGCAGTGGGGGTGGCACTGTGGATGTGAGGGGGGACTGGTTATGCAGAGGGCTGATCAGCATTACCTAGTTGTTTTAAGTACAGCTAGTCTTCCGTCCCAGGCTCGGCTTGTTCCCATTTCTTTGAGGCCAGTTTTCGGAATTGTGACAGCTTCTGTCACGGCTGCAGCCTGGTCATCATGCGGTTAACCTCGTCCACCTGGTGGGGGTTTCAGTATCTATAAGACAGCTCACCGGATATGGCTCAGAAGATTCTCTATAGCCCTTGAGGAGGAACCAAAAGGTCCTTGACTTTGCTTAGCGACTAAACTATGATTGTTTTGTCTAGTTTGACTGTTTTCCTTGGTTTCTGCATTTCCTCACTTCTCTGATTAAACTTATTTTTTGACTAAAGTTTTTCCACAGACAAATGGCATTCTGAGAACATGGGGGAGGGGGCTGGAGAGCCACAGGACCCTGCTCCGTTTTACCAGGAGCCTCAGCTTCCGGAGACACGCTTGCTTCTTTTCTGCGAGGGTGAAGGACAACAGCCTCCATGGCCTTGGTCAGATTGCCCTGCAATTCACCTGTCATCCCTCCTCTCCATCCTTCACTGACCCCGTGGTGCCTTCACCGTGTTTGCTCAGTCGTGTCCAACTCTGCGGTCCCAAGGACTGTAGCCTGCCAGGCTCCTCTGTCCGTGGAATTCTCCAGGCCAGCATACTGTTGCCTTTTCTTCCTCCAGGGAATCTTCCCCACCCAGGGATCAAACCCTGGTCTCCCGCATCTCCTACACTGGCAGGCAAACTCGTTACCACGGTGCCACCTGCCTTCATTTCCAGATATTAAGCCTTCTTACCTCTTGGACATCAGAACTTGCAGCCTCTTCGTCACAGGGCCTTTCCCTTGTCGTCTTCTCCAATTTTTCTCTCCCTAGATCCTCCTCTGCCCCCTTCTTCCAAGTTCAGGTATTTTCCAATGTGTAGGGGAATTTTTTCTTTCTGTCAGATAATGCCACTCTCTTTCTTTTGTCAAATTTCTTCTTTTCTAGAACAAATTACATTTCAATCTATCTGTTTGAGATCCAAATTACCCAGTGTTACTCTGAGTGGTGACTGTGCGTAAGACATAAAGGTTACAAACGTTAGAACATTCTGCTCCTGCTCCCAAAGTTTTTTGTAGCCTGGTGCACAAGTCACTGGGATGCTATTCAGAATGTGTGCCAAGTATCCTTACAGGCACAAACAAAATGCATTGGGAAAGCAGAGGGATTAATTACATTAAAACTGTGGGGAATTAGCATTTCAGTTGGGCCTTGTAAAGGGTGAATAGAATGCAGACCAGAAAAGGTGAAGGAAGAGACATTTTTAAAAAAATTAATTTTGTTGAAGTTTAGTTGATTTACAATGTTGTGTTAATTTTTGCTGTACCACAAAGGGTGTCAGTTCTACATACATATATATTTTTTTCATACCATTATTACTATTTTGCCTGTGTTGTGTAGCTTGTGGGATCTTAGTTCTCCAACCAGAGATTGAACCCAGACCCATGGCAGTGGACTCGCTGAGTCCAAATCCTTCGATCTCCAGGGATTCCCTCTTTTTCTTCTTCTTTTCCATTATGATTCATCACAGGATACTGAATATAATTCCCTGTGCTATGCATTAGGACCTTGTTTATCCATTCTCTGTAATAGTTTGCAAGAGACACTTGATCTGGGAGTTGTATAGAGTCAGACAGTCCTCTCGGGGAAGGTCTCCCTTGAACTACCTCCATGACCTCAGCAAGCAGCTGTCCCAGCCGCGACCTCAGGAGCCCTCTCTCAAAGCTGAGAAATTCAGGGCTTCCCTGGTGACTCAGTACTAAAGAATCCACTGCCAATACAAGAGATGCGGGTCTGATCCCTGGTGTGGGAAGATCCCACATCTTGTAGCAACTAAGCGCATGGACCACAACTACTGAGCCTGTGCTCTGTCTAGAGCCTGGGAGTTACAACCACTGAGCCCACGGGTGGCAGCTACTGAAGCCCGAGCACCCTAGAGCCCTTGCTTTGCAACAGGAGAAGCCACTGCGATAAGAAGCCCTCACACTGCAACGGGAGAGTAGCCGCTGCTCACCGCGACGCATACAGCAATGAAGACCCAGTGGAGACAAAAATAAATAAATAAAATTTAAAAACTTAAAAGCTGAGAAATTCCAAGAGCTACTACCTAACTCCTGGAAATATAAAAGGGGGCTCAATGCCTTCCCTAGACACGTTGGAAAGGGGGGGCCACATGCCTATGCCAGAGGGCGCTGTGGAATGTCTACAAGGAGCTCATCATTTAATGAGGGAGACAGTGAAATAAATAGAAAACATAATAGCAAGATAAGTGCTTAGACATCTTTAGCACAGGGTGCTATGAGAACCTCAGATTTCAGCTTTGGGAAGGTCAGAGAGGACTTCCCAGAGGTGATGACAGCTAAATTCTAAATCATAGGATAAGTTGGAGTTGGCCAAGGAGAGAGACAGAGGACAACTTGGGCAGGATGGGAGCAGGATACCCAAGAGTGTAGGGGCTGGTGAGCCCCAAGGTTAGAAACAGGAAGTAGTACAAAAGCTGGGACTTAACATTTGGAAGGAAAAGGGGCAGATGAGAGAGTGATGGGGCTAAGGAAGTTCTGTGGGTGTCAGTGTAGCTAGGGGATGTAATAGAAGAGGAAAAGCTTCTCATGCCATACCCCTCGGATTATTTTTCCTGAGGGAACTCCTGAACCACTGAGGTTTTCATAAATATTAAACGCATGTGACTTGAAAAATTGATGCCATGAGCCTAATAGACATACAAATGAGATAAGCAGGACCTACTACCTGACTTGTGGGTCGGGTGCAGACTGAAACTGTGAGGTCTCTGATTAAAAGTTGTTAGGAATTTGAAGATGACAACAGTGGAACATTAACCCAAGCATGGGGCCTTTGAAGCGGGGGGACCCTGTAGTATTGCCCAGGTCACGGGCCCCGTGAAGCTGGACCTAGGGACAGGTCCCGTATTTCTCTCAGAAATTAAAAACAAAACTAAACAATAGTTTGAAAAAACAGTGAGAGCTGTCTCTCGTTCTGTCAAATAACAAAGAATTGCTTCATGGAGGCTGTGATCAATGCCAATTTTATAGGAGTGTGTGGAAGCAAATAAGTCGGATGCCAGATGATTCATTAAAGAATCTGGATCTTGTCCCAGTCAGGGGTCAGGACTGTGAAGGTCAGAGCGTGGAACTGGCTCCAGCCCTGAACTGCAGCCAAGGCGGAAGTCAGAAAGCATGATTGATATGCTCTGAGATCCATGTAATGGATCATACATTTATTAAAGCCCACATTTGGAGTTTGCTCAGGTTCTGGACTGGGGGTTGTGAGAGAGACAGCCTAAGACCCATCCTCTGCCTCCAAGAACCTCATGGAGTAAAGAAAGAGACAAGAGGGGCAGAGGGAGTCATAAGTGGTAGATACTGTGGCCAACAACACAACAACATTCGGATGAATAGTGGTGTTAGCATAGCATACTCTTACGTTTATCAGCGTTTAAAGATTTGGAATGCCACCAAATGCAGCTGTACCCATCAGAGTTCAGTCAGGAAAACAGAAGCCACTCTAGACATTTTACACAAATGGAAGGTACTGCAGGGAATTGGTTTCTATAATAACATACTTCACCCGTGCCATCTTGACCCACTTTTGAAGACATGGCTGCAAACACTCAGTTCAAATTTGCAGGCAGTTTGTTAAGCCCCCACCCAAACTGCTTGCCTTATCAGGCTCTAACATGCCTGTGCTATATGCACTTACCCAAGGCCAGAGGCCCCAGATACCCAACACCCAGGGTGGCGCTTTCCTCCTTGGGTCAGCAGTTATTCAAAATACCCAGTCCTCAGGAAGCCCTCAAACCTTGCGAACCTCGCCTCGTTTTCCATACAGAAGTGACAGTCCAACCTGCTGTTGCCCTGTCCCCGGGTGGTCCTGTCTGGATGTCTTCTCTACTGTGGAACCTTCAGTCACAGAGTTCTGCCTTCCTGCTCTCTGAGTGTCATTGTGTTATGTCCCACCAGTGAAAGACGACTTAAATCTTACACCACAGTTGCACCCGGATGAGAAGGCAGACAGCGGACACTGAGGCAACCCAGATATTGGCAAAAATAGGAAGGGCACTCCCATCTCCACCCAGCTAGAGCGGTGACTGTGGCGGGAAGGGCGAAGCTGCATGGGGGCGCAGATCTCTGTAGACGGGCTGCTGCTGGTGGAAATGCCTCCTGAAGCAGAGAGAGAGGAGGACGGCCTTGGCCTCTCCCCTCCTCCCCTCCTCCAGGCTTCTGCCAGAGCTTTCCATTGGCTGAACTCCCAGAAACCAGCTGACAAGGAGTCTGGGAGACATACTTTCCTGCTTACCAAAACAGCAGGTGGTACTCTGTCTTCACAGCAGCATTATTCACAAAAAATTGGGGAAGCAACCAAGTGTCCAGATGAATGGATAAACACAGTTGAGATACATACCGATACAGATACATAATGGAATATTATTCAGCCTTAAAAAGTTAGGAAATCGTGTCACATGCTCAGTACAGGCAGACCTTGAAAACCTTACACTGAGCAAAACAGGCCAATCACAAAAAGACAAATTCTGTCTGCTTCCACCGACTCGAGGAATCCAACGTTGTCAAATTCACAGAAACAGAACATAGAACGGTGGTTGAGGGGAGGAGGAAAAGCAGGGGGTGTTTTTCATGGGTACAAGTTCATGGTTTGCAAGATGAAAAAGTTCTGTTTCATAATCATGTGGCTGTACTTAACATTGCTAAACTATACATTTAAAAATGGTTAAGACAGGACTTGACTGGTGGTCCAGAGATTAAGAATCCGCCTGCCAGTGAGGGGAACACAGGTTCAATCCCTGATCCGAGAAGATCCCACAGCTATGGGGCAGTTAAGCCTGTGAACCACAACTACTGAAGGCCATGA
This sequence comes from Aepyceros melampus, assembly GCA_006408695.1. Taxonomy (NCBI): domain Eukaryota; kingdom Metazoa; phylum Chordata; class Mammalia; order Artiodactyla; family Bovidae; genus Aepyceros; species Aepyceros melampus. The sequence goes on along the minus strand of SJXQ01004861.1, from coordinate 26,013 downwards.
GGCCTAGGGCCTGAGCTCCACGAGAGAAGCCACTGTCAGGAGGAGCCCACGCACCGCAGATAAGAGTGGCCCCTACTCGTCACAGCTAGCGTAAGCCCATGCGCATCAGCAAAGACCTAGTGCAGCCAAAAATAAATAAATAAATAAAATTTCAAAAAAATGGTGAAGATGGGACTTCCCCGTGGTGCAGAGGTTAAGAATCTGCCTTCCAATGCAGGGGACACGGGTTCAATCCCTAGCTGGGGAACTAAGAGCCCATATGCGGCAGAGCAACTAAGCCCACTGGCCCCAGAGTCTGCATGCTACAATTAAGACCAGATGCAGCCAAATAAATAAAGAGAAATTAAAGAAAAAAAAAGGTTAAGATAGTAGATCTTGTTATATGATTTTTCCCATGATAGACTTTTTTTTTTAAGAAATGATATTCTGATACCTGCTACAGCAAGGAGGTACCTGGAAAAATGTTAGGCTAAGTGAAATAAACCAGTCTTAAAAGGACAAATACGGTGTGATTCCACTTCAATGAAGTATCAAGAGTAGGCACATTCTTGGAGATGGAGAGTAGAATAGAGCTTACCAGAGGTTAGAAGGAGGTGGAGAGCTTGTGTTTCACAGGTACAGAATGTCTTTTTGGGATGACAAAAAATTCTGCAGTCATAACAGTTACACAACACTGTGAATGTATTTAATCCCACTGAATTGTACCAGAAAAAGGGTTAAAAAGCTAAATCTTATGTATATTTTTCTACACACACAAAAGAGCAGCAGAGGGAACCGAATTAATTGAGAACAATGAGACATCTAACCCTCAATTGTTATCAAGTAATTTATTTTCTTTCATGATCTAGAGAAGCAGGATCTGGCAATGCCTCAGGTCCTGAAGTAGGAAGATCAGTTAATCTCCCTTTATTCAGTTTATAGAATTCTGTAATAAAAGGGCATGAGTTCAAGACATAATTTGCTAACAATTGTGTCTTGGAAGAATCACTTAATCTTTCTGATTTTTACAAAATGTGAATGATAATCCTACCTTTATGGTTGTTGAGAGGTTATTACAGAATAAAGCATGTTCCATGCCTGGCACACGGTAAGCATGGTAAATGGTAGATTTAGACAAAATTAACTTTATGTAGCAGCTGCTAGTGTTTTACATGTATTAGGGAAGTTCACAACAAACTATGACTTCAGTATTAAAAGCCCCATTTTTTCAGATGAGAAAACTGAGGGTCCAAAGCTTTAACCCATGTGTGATCCTGTCCTCAGGGATTCACAACCAGAGGAACAGAGCACACATGTAAAGCACTAAATAAAACCACCAGCCAACACAGGCAATTGCTCCTGAAAATATACATATGAAACTAGCATGTTCAAAAGCTGATGCAGTCGTTTCTCTTACCAGAGAGTTAAGAATCTTTCTAATTACAACATGAGCTTTGATGATATTGTCCCAGCTCCTTACAAGTTTCTTAATTAGTTTCCTTTACAAATGAGAAGAGCCAATGAGCCCACATTGATCAGGGACCCTCTGATTGAGAGACGCACAGCTCTGGCATACCCAAGGATTCCTCTCCAGTGTTGGAAGTTATGAGACCTGTGTTCCTTATGACTCATATCAGCACTTTAATTTTCCATTTTCCATCCATGGTTATAAATTAATAAGGGCTAAAATGCAATGAAATATTTAAATGCTTGTACAAAGAGTTCCTTAAGAGGGCAACACTGCTAAAATTGGCAGCATCAGCAGGTGAGATCACAGGAAGGTTGTCAACTGAGAGATGAAAGTTCAGATTCATTAGAAGAAATGTTTGCTTAAGGGATGGTCGATTGTGTTACTGACCTGTACACCCAACAGTCTGGATCCCTTGCCATGGTACCCATCCCACCAAAAAAATTAGATACCCCTGCCCTCTAAACTCAGGAGTCCCCATGTGACTTGCTTTGGCCAATAAAATATGGTTAGAAGTCAAGTGGGTGGGAGTTTTCAGACTTAGATGATGCTACCAGGTTATTCCTCCTTTACCTGGAAACAGGGGCTTCCCTGGTGGCTCAGTGGTAGAGAATCCGCCTGCCAAGTCAGGAGACACGGGTTTGACCCCTGGGTCGGGAAGATCCCTCTGTAAAAGGAAATGGCAACCCACTTCAGTACTCTTGCCTAAGAAATCCCACGGACAGAGGACACTGGTGAGCTACAGTCCACAGGGTCGTAAAAAGAGTTGGACACAACTGAGCAACCAAACAATAACCAGGAAACAGGCAATGTGACAGGTTAAGACTGCTCCGTTAGCAGTCCCAGGGTGAAGAGACATGGATTACAGCCACAGCCAATCCACCATAGACACGCAATGTGGGCAAGAAATGATTTTGTGGGGTTGTTTGTTAGCACAGTGACCTCGCCCATTGTGATAATAAAGGTTATCAGTGTGCCACGGATGAAAATGTGGGTGTTGCACAAGTGAATTAAGAGCCCAGAAGTGGCACCTTCCAGCAAAGTCACCAGGCAGTTGGCTGAAAATTAACAGGAGATTGAGGCAAACTGAAAGGCTTCCTAGAGGAGCTGGCCCTAATATGAGCTGCAAAGGAAAAAGAGAACCCAGACCTCTTCTTATTCTTATTTTAATTGACTGGCTATCGATTTTCAAATACCAATAATCGAAAGGCCAACAACAACAACAAAAAGGGATACGAGAAGTTGTTTTTATACTTAAGAAGAAAATGATTAGAGGAAAGTGAGAACTATTCACAATCATATAATGAACAATTTTTGTATCTCAGACTTCATTACATTCTAAGATTTTGCTATCTGTGCCTCCTGTTTTTCCTAAAGAAATATGATATTATGGATACAGATTCAAGCTTCCTGTATACCCCACCCTCCCTGATCCTATTTCCCTCCTTTACAAAACCTCCAACTCAGTAAGTTAGTTACTTAAAAAGCTAGAGATCATCAAAACGAAGATCTCACTTTGAAAAAAATAAATTTTTTGATGGCAAAATTGAGAAGCATACTTAAAAAAAACACCACAATTTATTATATCTGATAATATCAGATAATCATTAAAAATGCCCTCGTCAGAGGGGGAACTGAGGAAAAAATAAGATAATATTTCATGACTATATCACTGTTTAATCCAGTTATCCTGGCTTTTAAAGATTTAACAGGATCATGACATTTCAGAGTGAAAGAGTTTGGGACTGACTTGGCCCAAACTCTTCATGTTTTGCTTGACAAACTGAGAGGTGAAGCAACTTGCCCAGAGTCACACAGATATCTGTGTCCATGCCAGAATTTTGTCAGCACATAACATTACCTTCCAAGAGTAGTAAGGAAGAGAGACTGGGAGGGCTGGCTGTCAGTGCACATATACAGAGCAGCTTTAGGAGGGCCCTGGTGGTCCAGGCAGTAAAGAATCTGCCTGCAATGTGGGAGACCCAGGTTGGATCCCTGGGTCGGGATGATCTCCTGGAGAAGAGTACGGCAACCCACTCCAGTATTCTTGCCTAGGAAACCTCATGAACAGAGGGGCCTGGCGGGCTACAGTCCTCAGGATTACAAGGAGTTGGACATCAGTGAGAGACTAATATTTTGACTTTGAGGAGCAATCCTGAGGTGTCAGAGGCAGTGGAGTGAAAAAGGGAGTGGGCAGTCATGAGGAAAGAGTTGGTCTTGGGAGCTTCCCTGGTGGTCCATTAGCTAAGACTCCAAGTTCCCAGTGCAGGGGGCCCAGGTTCGATCCCTGGTCAGGGAACTAAATCCTACATGCCACAACTAAGAGTTCATGTGTGGCAACTAAAAAATGGTCCCAGGTGCTGCAATTAGGACCCAGCACAGCCAAATAAATATGTAAAAGACGAAGAAAAACTGGTCTTCCCGAGGGGCCTGGAGACTGTGGGAAGTCAGGAGAGGCCCGATGACTGTGCCCAGGCCCATGGCCAGCGGTGATTGTCCGAAGACAGTGTTTCCTGCTGGGGTCACCTTGACAACCAGGAGCTTCACTGGAAGCCTGAGTGGTCTTAATGAAACAGAGCAGGACTGTGTGGTCCTGCCCCCACCCCCCACCATGTCCTCTGCTGCTGGAAAACTTTAGTCAAAGAATAAGTTTAATCAGAGATGTGAGAAATGATGAAACAAAGAAAAACAGTCAGAGGAGACATAATAATAATAATGTCATCATTAAGCACAGTCAAGGACCTTTAGTTCTTTCTCAAGGGCTCTAGATAATATTCTGAGCCATATCCTATGAGCTGTGTTATAGATACTAAAACACGAGATGGAGAAGTTAACTACATGATGCCCGGGCTATACCCAAGATATGAGCTGCCACAATTCCGAGAACGGACCTCAGAGAATAGAAACAAATGACCCTGGAACTGAAGATCAACTGTAACTAAAACAACCAAGATGACGCTGGTCAGACCACTGATGGCCAATTGGAAGATGATGTCAGAGATGACTGTGCTATTTCTGCTTATAGCCCCTCCCTGCAATTCTGTCTATCGCCTGCTGCTTGTCGGGGGCGGGGGCGAGGGGAGTTGGCCTTCCAATAGACACCTGCCACCCTACCCCTCAAGTTGCCGGCATCCGAAATAAAGCAAACTTTCCTTTCTACCCACTTGGCCTGTTTATTGGCTTCTGAGGGGCGAGCAGCCGGCCTCCCCACCC
>SJXQ01004861.1:0-20582 GCA_006408695.1 Aepyceros melampus | reverse complement strand
GGAAACATTAGAACTTGGAAAGACTTGCAGTGAAAATGAGTTCCTAGGGTCTCAGGATTCTGGGGGCCCAGGAAGGCTGTGGGATAGGAAGCTCCTTGCTTTGCTTTCTCCTCCCTGTCTTTCTGACCAAATCATTCCTGGGCATTGGTGGTGATGTGGGTTCCTTTTTTTTTTTTCTACTTATCATCTATTTATCTTGCTAGGAATTTTATCACACACCATTTCACCTTTATGGATGTGTTTTATTTTTGTTTTTATACTCTAAGGAAGATAATCAGGTCTTCATTTTTTTTCACATTGGTTTGTTTCTATTTTGCTGTGATTTGTATAATACTTAGAAACAAAGAATGCATTTACGTTTCGTTTTCTCAAAAGGAGGGATTTAGATTAGGCACATACCAGGGGAATTTTCACAAGGATATTTTCATTTAGTGAGTCAGCCGTTTTAGATTACAGCAAGCAACTCTTCCTTACCTATGCCAAGTGCCTTGCTATGCAGAGGGTTTAACACGTCTCGAGATGTGCTTGAGAAAAGGCTGAGGGTGCTTTGTTTATGGAAATGTTTGGCAGCCTGTCTTATTTTCCCCATGGGGAAAAAGATTACACCTTAAAAAATGAACTGCATTAATATCCGTGAGTCCATACAGATGTAAATAAATGACTGAATAAGTAAATAAATGAGGGAAAAGAGATAAGTCGCCTGGTACAGAAAATTCCAAATAATTTATGTGCCTGCTTCACTCACAAGGAGACTGAACATACGTGTGGGCTGCACAAAGTGACTGCCTTCCAAAGAGCACAGTATAGAAAGTGACCTGGAGAAACCTGACCTACACTAGCCCAGCCAGATGATCAAGGTCAAGGTCAAGAGTGATAAGTCTTGCCAATGGTCTGTACCTACCCTTGATATGATATTTTGAGAAGGAACACTTTACCTCTGTGGTCTTTATCCCCTTAACCCATAACCCTGGTCTGATAAGGAGAAAATCATCAACAAATCCCAGCTGAGAGACTTTCTACAAAATATGTCACCAGTACTCCTCAAAACTGTGAAGGCCATCAAAAACAAGGAAAAGGAGAAACTGTCACAACTAAGAGAAGCCTAAGGAGGTCACATGAAATACAATGCAGTACCTGGATGGGATCTTGGAAGAGGAAAACTAAGGAAACATCTGAATAAAATATGTACTTTCACTAATGATAATGTACCAGTGTTGATTCATTAATTGTGACAAATATACCAGATTAATGTAAGATGTTAGTAACAGGGGCAACAGTGTAGAATATCCAGAAACCCTGTGTATTACAGTCATCGTTTTTCTGCACATCTAAATTGTTCTAAAAAGCAAAGTTCATTTTTAAAAAAGGCAACCAAAGAGGGAATTCCCTGGCAATCCAGTGGTTAGGACTCTCACAGACAAGAGCATGGGTTTGATCCTTGGTTGGGGAACTAAGATCCTGCAAGCTGCGAAGTGTGACTGAAAATTTAAAAAAACAACAAGTGAACCGTGCTGTAATGAGAGAGGAAATTATTTAAAACAATATTAGACAGATTTGTTACTGCTTAGGCAATCATTTAAACAAAACTTTTTGGAGGACTCTTACTTTGATGTCACCTATTCTAATTACTTTAACATCATCCTCTTTACAGAGAGAAAAGGATGTTTTGTGAGTTAATGAAAATATGATAAATACACATTTTAACGAATCAAATGAGTCCATGGTACTCCTCAAAGTGTCTTGTTTATCATGCTGCAAATGCCCCCTTTGAATCCCTGGTTAATTTATATACTTTTAAAAAAACTGACCAAAGGATTTAAAGAAAAGAAAGATACCATTTTCGACTTCACATATTTTTCTCACTTCAACTCAGCTTTTTTCTGCCTTTTCATTAAGCCTTTATTATCCTAATAAAAATGCTCACTGTGAGACAATTTTTATTTTACAGTTCACTTAACTTTACAGTTTTCTTGGAATTGTTTTTGTTAACATTTTCCTTGCCACTTCCCTCTTTAAAAAAAAAAAAAATGTCCGCTCCAGGCTTCTCACATCCCTCCGTTCCCACATTTGTCCTATTGCTCCAGTGACACCCACAGGTCACCAAGTGGCCCAGATGAGCCTCACTTGCAGGGGCCCCACAGCGGGGCTGCCATCACTTCCAAATCCCATTTGTCCAGAGGGAACAGAGCAGGGCTGGACTCTGTCCGGAGTCAGGGGGGCTCTTCCCTCCTAACTGGGCTGCCCTGTGGCCCTTGCCCCCAGCAGGAGAGTTTCCTTGACTGAAGGATCGCAGGTGTCTGAGAAGAATGGCTCCCTCTTCCTCTAGAAGAAAACCACTAAGATTCCACTCAAACCCCAGAGATCTCCAGAAGCAAGGCATCGGTATGTAGATGTGTCTTCTCTCAGGTGGGACCGAGGCGGCCCCTACGATGGCCGGTCGGGTCTCTGCGGGTGGCCAGTCTGCTCAGTGGCCCACGTGGAAGGGAGGGAAGTGACACCTAGAGGGTGGGCTGGGGGAGCTGTGGAAGGGTAGAGGCTCAGGGAAGTGCTTCAGTCAATTCTCTCAGGTGGGACCGAGGCGGCCCCTACGATGGCCGGTCGGGTCTCTGCGGGTGGCCAGTCTGCTCAGTGGCCCACGTGGAAGGGAGGGAAGTGACACCTAGAGGGTGGGCTGGGGGAGCTGTGGAAGGGTAGAGGCTCAGGGAAGTGCTTCAGTCATCACCCGGAAGGAGCAAGCGTCCAGGGGATGACTGAGAGCCTGAGGGGAGGGGGAAGGTCCCAGCGTCTGTGGGCAGCTGCGGGTGGGGAGACGTGGCTGAGAGATCGCTCACGTAGAAGCAGCTTTGAAGGCGGTCACAGAGGTGTGGGGCGGAAGGGCCCAGGGAGGCCTAAGGGACTGAGAGGCAGGGACTTGGCCGAGTGGTCCCAGGGATGGGAGTTCACCTACTGTGATGGCAAACGGGCTAGAGGGAGACACTGAGCCAGGGGCCGGAGCCTTCAGTTCTGCGTGGGGAGAGACCTGGTGCTTGGTAGACGCAGGATGCCCTGTACCTGGGTGGGCACGCTCTGCCCACCGGGGGCTGAAACCCAGCCCGCTGTCCACTGGAAGAGCCAGGCGCCCTGGCGCGGGGCTGTGTTCAGCCTGACGGAAGGCTCCCTAGTGCAGCCCTGGGGACATGATCGTGGTGAGGCCGGGTCAGGGCTTAGTGGATGGCATGGACCTCAAGGAATAGGGGCTTTTAACAAGAAGGCAGAGGGGAAATGGTGTGGAGGGGCATAAGGAGGAAGGAGAATGAGGCTACCGGCTTTCTGGCCCTGTGACACGAGATTCTTCTGGTTAGTAATGATAATGATAATAATGGCCAGTACATCCAGAACTTACTGTATTCTAAGTACAGTGCTACCTACTTTCTGTATATATACCTCAGTTAATCCTCACAACAACCTGATGTAATTAGCTCAATTTCTCACTGAAGAAACCAAGGCACAGAGACTGGGTTACTTGCTCCAGGTCAAAGTGAAAATCAGAGTGAAGTCAGTCAGTCATGTCCGACTCTTTCTGACCCTATGGACTGTAACCCTGTAGCCCACCAGGCTCCTCTGTCCATGGGATTTTCCAGGCAAGAATACTGGAGTGGGTTACCATTTTCTTCTCCAGGAGATCTTCCCAACCCAGGGATCGAATTCATGTCTTCCACATTTCAGACAGACTCTTTACCCTGAGCCAGGAGGAAATCTCAGGAATTAACCCCAACTGTCTTTTTTTTTCGATAATTTAAGAAGTCAATTTATTTAGAGAAAATAGACATTTCACGGACAGAACGTGGTCTCAGACGGTGCGAGTGGCCAAGGGAAAGACATGCTCCACAGACACAGAGGTAAGAGTCCAGCCTCCACTGTCTTGACCCCAGACTTCATTCCCCTACCCATGAAATTAACACATAAGGACTGCTTTCCTCCAAAAATCACTCACAAAGCTAGTTTTATATTCTCCAGATTGACAAATGTTCATCCTAGTTTAAATCTACTCTAGTTTGACGATGAAAATAGGAATCCCAAACTGGACTTTATTTCTTTCGAGACAGAGAAGACCTCAGTTGAATGTGTTTTTCTCACCCTCCAGCTTTGCTCGCCTGGCCTTTTGCTTCCTCCCTGCCTCCTTCCACAAGCCCTTTGCAGAGCTCAGACTGCAGCCTACTCTACCTTCCGTATCTTGCCTTCATTACAGAATTAGCACCCAACTCTACAGGACTTCCCGGTGGCACAGTGTTAAAGAAACTTCCTGCCAATATGGGAAACACAAGAGACGCAGTTTCCATCTTTGGATAGGGGAGAAATGGCAACCCACTCCAGTATTGTTGTCTGGAAAATTCCATGGATGGAGGAGCTTGGCGGGCTACTATCCATAGGGTTGCAAAGAATCAGACATGCGCACACACACACACACACACACAGCCTGTAGTTTTGTCTAACTGGTTTTCCTGATGTAGAAGTTTGTCATTGAGAGCTTCCTTGGTGGTCTAGTGGTTAAGAATCTTACTGCTAATGCAGGGGACACAGGTTTCATTCCTGGTCTGGGAAGATTCCAAATAGAATCTTCCATGTAGAAGATTCCACTTAGTTGTCCCAGGGCAACTAAGTCTGTGCGCCACAACTCCTGAGTCCTTCCTCTAAAGCCCATGCTCCACAGTAAGAGAAGCCACAGCAATGAGATGGCTGTGCACCACACTAGACAGCAGCCTCCACTAGCTGCAACTAGAAAAAGCCTGAGTGCAGCAACAAAGACTGAGAGCAGCCAAAAATAAGTAAATTAAAAATAAGAGAAGTTGGTCATTGGGCTCTTTGCTCTAGTTGTTTAAACACGAGTGGTATCAGTTCAGTTCAGTCAATTCAGTCGTGTCTGACTCTTTGCGACCCCATGGACTGCAGCACGCCAGGCCTCCTTGTCCATCACCAACTCCTGGAGGCTACGCAGACTCATGTCCATTGAGTCGGTAATGCCAGCCAGCCATCTCACCCTCTGTTGTCCCCTTTTCCTCCTGCCTTCAGTCATTACAGGCAGGTAAATGGAGAAGCAAAGTGGGGTGGGGCATGTAGGAGGGAGAGTGGGAGAGCGGAGGAAGCTGAAATTCCAGCCGTAGCACTTGGTTCTGAAACTTCAGACATTCAACATTCAACAGTTACTGAGCGTGTAGCATGTGTTCTACTGGATGAGATGCAGAGGAACTCACCAAACCCAGTCCTTTCCCTCTGCACAGATGTGTAGACCGTACTGTCCAGTTTCCTCATAGTAAAATCATAGCGAAGTGAGATTTATACCTGAGTTTGGGCCATGAAATGTGGGTGGAAGTGATGTATAGTTTTTCTTAGGCCCTGCCCATTAAACACCCACCATAGAAGCCTCCACTTTCTCTCTTCTCTTATCACCTCTCCCTCACAATTTTGTTAGAAGTGTCTGCCAGTGGAGCATAGTAGATTTTAGATTAATATGTGGTGATTCATGCATTTCACTCTGTGATTTCAAATGCTAACACTTGGAAGAGCTCTGTTGGTTAGGTATTGCTGAGACAATTAACACTGAAGTATCAGGGGCTTCCCCTGGTGGCTCAGTGCTAAGAATCCACCTGCCAATGAAGGAGACATGGGTTCGATCCCACCTTGCAGAGGAGCAACTAGAGCCTGGGAACCGCAACTACTGAGCCCATGCGCCGTAACTACTGAAAATCTGCACACCCTCGAGCCTGTGCTCCACAACAAGAGAAACCACTGTAATGAGAAACCTGAGCACAACTAGAGAGAGGCCCTTGCTCCCTGAAACTAGAATAAAACCTGCACAGCAATGAAGACCCAGCACAGCCAAAATAAATAAATAGTAAATAAATAACATTATTTATTTCATTTCTGAAAACACAATTCCAAAATAGTTTATCTTATCTTATTTCAAACATTTCTTCTGCACTGTGAGTAATATACTTGGTTACTTGACAGCACAGCATTGTTCTTCCTGTAAAACATTTTGCTCTCAGAGCAAAACCTTTTTGATTCTATGACCTTATGCCATTTTTCCCCTTATGCTATAATTCTCAGCTCAATTATTGCAATTACTTTCCTTTTGGATTTCAGGGAATGCATAAAGCTTGTGATACAAATAGTAATTAACCACTGTTATCTTGATATGACTTTCCTCAAGAAGTCCAGACATGTCAAGGAGAGGATTACAAAATGAGATGAGAGCTGGAGTGACACCAGCTGAAGTCACACAGAATTCCTAAGTGTTTCGAAGCCTGGGTGTCCATGTTGACTTATTTATAAGATGTTCCTTTGTTGTAGTGTGAGACCAGGAGGTCAGAATTCCTCTGCTTCATTCAGCTCTCAGTGTCCTGGCTGTGAACAGGTCGAATGAGGATAACCATCAAATGAGGATAACTGTAACAAGAAGGCAAAAGTAAAAGACTCAGAATAAGATTGCTTACGTCTAGAGCAAAATGTTGTTCTTTGAGAAAAGGAATTGCTTTACACCTTGACCGTTGTGATTTGTTCACCTCTTGGAGTTTGGTGGCCTTGTAGAAGCCATACCCAGGCTTCTGCTCACAAAGTGTTCTCTAGTGTGTGTGTGTTTCTTTAATTGAAGTATAGATGATTTACAATGTTATATTAATTTCAGGTGTACAACAAAGTGATTTAGTTATTTTCCGTTAGAGGTTATTGAAAGATACCGAATATGGTCACCTGTGTTTTACAGTAGGACTTTAAAAAATCCATTTTATATATATATGTATATAGTACTGTGTATCTATTATTCCGTGAACTTCCAGATGTTCAAGCTGGTTTTAGAAAAGGCAGAGGAACCAGAGATCAAATTGCCAACATCCGCTGGATCATGGAAAAAGCAAGAGAGTTCCAGAAAAACATCTATTTCTGCTTTATTGACTATGCCAAAGCCTTTGACTGTGTGGATCACAAGAAACTGTGGAAAATTCTGAAAGAGATGGGAATACCAGACCACCTGACCTGCCTCTTGAGAAACCTATATGCAGGTCAGGAAGCAACAGTTAGAACTGGACATGGAACAACAAATAAAATAAACAAATAAGACAACAAATAAAAATAAAATTGGGAAAGTCCTGGGCAAACAGGGATGACTTGGTTCCCCTGAGCAGCCTCCTAGCTGGCTTCCTTGCATTCTGCTAGCTTCCCCCTTGACCTGCTTTCCACAAAACAACTAGTTCAGTTCAGTCACTCAGCCCAGGTCAGTAGGTGCCCAATATGCTACTGGAGATCAGTGGAGAAATAACTCCAGAAAGAAGGAAGGGATGGAGCCAAAGCAAAAACAATACCCAGCTGTGGATATGACTGGTGATAGAAGCAAGGTCCGATGCTGTAAAGAGCAGTATTGTATAGGAACCTGTAATGTCNGTGACTAAACAGAACTGAACTGAATAAAAATTCCAGCAGCCATGTTAGTAGAAATTGACAGGTTAATTCCAAAATCATATGGAAATTTACTGGATCTAGAATAGCCAAGATAATTTAAAAAAAAGATGAACTCTGAAATTCAAAATTTACCATAAATCAATCAATACCATTAATCAAGACAGTATGGTTTGGAATAACGATACAAAAATTGATTAGTGGTACAGAATAGAGTCTAAAAACAGACCCAAACATATTCACTCAGTTGATTTTTACCAAAAATGGAGGAAATAATCAATAGCTAAAATTGTGACTTCAACAAAAGTGAAATTCAATCTTTAATACAACATACAAAAATTAACTAGAGATTATTTAATGTAATTTAATAGATGTTTGAATGTAAAAGTTAGTGTCATAAATATCCAAGAAGAAAATCTAGGGGAAATTTTTCATCTCCTTTAGTTAGATCAAGATTACTTATCACAGAAGACAAAAATTACTAATCTCAATTTTTTTTTTTTTTTTACAAATTAGTCTTCCCTAAGTTACTAAATTCTGTTCTCTGAAAGACAACAGTAAAAACTGAGAAAAGGAGGTGGTCCCAGGATGGTGGAGTAATAGGATGGGAATAGTGAGTCTGCTATTGTGAAACTAAACCTTTGGATCCCAAGCCCTGTTGCCCCATCTCTTTTCCTTACAGACACCACCATCTCCTCTTTCCCCTTCTCTTACCCTTTAACTTCTGCCCACCCTACTCTTTTCCATTTATCCTGTTTTCCTTTCCCCTCCCTACCATGACTACTGGTTTCGTTAGACCTACCAGTGGTTTGCGGCTGGTGCACTAAGTGTGGCTGAGAGGAGCTACCCCACGTCTGAGGTTGGGGCAGCGGCCTACAGTGCCAGGCTGCGACGGTGCAGGAATGGCCAAGAGGAGTGACCCCACATCCGAGGTCAGGGGTGGCGGCCAAGAGGAGCTAGCCCACGTACGAGGCCAAGGGCGGCTGCCGAGAGGAGCAACTCCACACCTGAGGCCAGGGGTGGCTGCTGGAAGGAGCAACCCCATGTCCAAGGAGCGGTGGCTGTGTGGGCACAGGAGGGCATAGAGGAGCCATCCCATGTTGAAGGTCAGGAAGGTGTGGCTGAGAGGAGCTACCCCACGTCTGAGGTTGGGGCAGCGGCCTACAGTGCCAGGCTGCGACGGTGCAGGAATGGCCAAGAGGAGTGACCCCACATCCGAGGTCAGGGGTGGCGGCCAAGAGGAGCTAGCCCACGTACGAGGCCAAGGGCGGCTGCCGAGAGGAGCAACTCCACACCTGAGGCCAGGGGTGGCTGCTGGAAGGAGCAACCCCATGTCCAAGGAGCGGTGGCTGTGTGGGCACAGGAGGGCATAGAGGAGCCATCCCATGTTGAAGGTCAGGAAGGGCGGCGTTGAGGAGATATCCCTCATCCAAAGTAAGGAGCAGTGGCTGTGCTTTTTTGGAGCAGCCGTGAAGAAATACCCCATGCCCAAGGTAAGAGAAACCCAAGTAAGATGGTAGGTGTTGCAAGAGGGCATCAGAGAGCAGACACACTGAAACCATACTCACAGAAAACTAAACCTAATCACACGAGGACCACCCTAACTCAATGAAACCAAGCCATGCCTGCAGGGCAACCCAAGACGGGTGGGTCATAGTGGAGAGGTCTGACAGAATGTGGTCCATTGGAGAAGGGAATGGCAAGCCACTTTAGTATTCTTGCTTGAGAATCCCATGAAGAGTATGAAAAGGCAAAATGATAGGACACTGAAAGAGGAACTCCCCAGGTCGGTAGGTGCCCAATATGCTACTGGAGATAAGTGGAGAAATAACTCCAGAAAGAATGAAGGGATGGAGCCAAAGCAAAAACAATACCCAGCTGTGGGTGTGACTGGTGATAGAAGCAAGGTCCAATGCTGTAAAGAGCAGTATTGCATAGGAACCTGGAATGTCAGGTCCATGAATCAAGGCAAATTGGAAGTGGTCAAAAAGAGATGGCAAGAGTGAACGTCGACATTCTAGGAATCAGCGAACTAAAATGGACTGGAATGGGTGAATTTAACTCAGATGACCATTATATCTACTACTGTGGGCAGGAATCCCTCAGAAGAAATGGAGTAGCCATCATGGTCAACAAAAGAGTCCAAAATGCAGTGCTTGGATGCAATCTCAAAAACGACAGAATGATCTCTGTTCATTTCCAAGTCAAACCATTCAATATCACAGTAATCCAAGTCGATGCCCCAACCAGTAATGCTGAAGAAGCTGAAGTTGAACGGTTCTATGAAGACCTACAAGACCTTTTAGAACTAATGCAGAAAAAAGATGTTCTTTTCATTATAGGGTACTGGAATGCAAAAGTAGGAAGTCAAGAAACACCTGGAGTAACAGGTAAATTTGGCCTTGGAATGCGGAAAGAAGCAGGGCAAAAACTAATAGAGTTTTGCCAAGAAAATGCACTGGTCATAGCAAACACTCTTCCAACAACACAAGAGAAGACTCGACACATGGACATCACCAGATGGTCAACACCGAAATCAGATTGATTCTATTTTTTGCAGTCAAAGATGGAGAAGCACTATACACTCAGCAAAAACAAGACCAGGAACTGACTGTGGCTCAGATTCTGAACTCGTTATTACCAAATTCAGACTTAAATTGAAGCAAGTAGGGAAAACCGGTAGACCACTCAGGTATGACCTAAATCAAATCCCTTATGATTATACAGTGGAAATGAGAAATAGATTTAAGGACCTAGATCTGATAGAGTGCCTGATGAACTATGGAATGAGGTTTGTGACACTGTTTAGGAGACAGGGATCAAAACCACCCCCATGGAAAAGAAATGCAAAAAAGCAAAATGGCTTTCTGGGGAGGCCTTACAAATAGCTGTGAAAGGAAGAGAAGTGAAAAGCAAAGGAGAAAAGGAAAGATATAAGCATCTGAATGCAGAATTCCAAAGAATAGCAAGAAGAGATAAGAAAGCCTTCTTCAGCGATCAATGCAAAGAATAGAGGAAAAGAACAGAATGGGAAAGACTAGAGATCACTTCAAGAAAATTAGAGATACCAAGGTAACATTTCATGCAAAGATGGGCTCAATAAAGGACAGAAATGGTCTGGACCTAACAGAAGCAGAAGATATTAAGAAGAGGTGGCAAGAATACACAGAAGAACTGTACAAAAAAGATCTTCATGACCCGGATAATCACGATGGTGTGATCACTCATTTAGAGCCAGACCTCCTAGAATGTGAAGTCAAGTGGGCCTTAGAAAGCATCACTACAAACAAAGCTGGGGGAGGTGATGACATTCCAGTTAAGCTATTTCAAATCCTGAAAGATGATGCTTTGAAAGTGCTGCAGTCAATAGGCCAGCAAATTTGGAAAACAGCAGTGGCCACAGGACTGGAAAAGGTCAGTTTTCATTCCAATGCCAAAGAAAGGCAATGCCAAAGAATGCTCAAACTACTGCACAATTGCACTCATCTCACATGCTAGTAAAGTAATGCTCTAAATACTCCAAGCCAGGCTTCAGCAATACGTGAACCGTGAACTTCCTGATGCTCAAGCTGGTTTCAGAAAAGGCAGAGAAACAGAGATCAAATTGCCAACATCTGCTGGATCATGGAAAAAGCCAGAGAGTTCCAGAAAAACATCTATTTCTGCTTTACTGACTATGCCAAAGCCTTTGACTGTGTGGACCACAATAAACCATGGAAAATTCTGAGAGAGATGAGAATACCAGATCACCTGACCTGCCTCTTGAGAAACCTGTATGCAGGTCAGGAAGCAGCAGTTAGAACTGGACATGGAACAAGGACTTGTTCCAAATAGGAAAAGGAGTACATCAAGGCTGTATATTGTCACCCTGCTTATTTAACTTCTATGCAGAGTACATCATGAGAAACGCTGGACTGGAAGAAACACAAGCTGGAATCAAGATTGCTGGGAGAAATATCAATAACCTCAGATATGCAGATGACACCACCCTTATGGCAGAAAGTGAAGAGGAGCTAAAAAGCCTTTTGATGAAGTGAAAGAGGAGAGTGAAAAAGTTGGCTTAAAGCTCATCATTCAGAAAACGAAGATCATGGCCTCTGGTCCCATCACTTCATGGCAAATAGATGGGGAAACAGTAGAAACAGTGTCACAGTTTATTTTTGTGGGCCCCAAAATCACTGCAGATGGTGACTGAGCCATGAAATTAAAAGACGCTTACTCCTTGGAAGAAAAGTTATGACCAACCTAGATAGCATATTCAAAAGCAGAGACATTAGTTTGCCAACTAAGGTCTGTCTAGTCAAGGCTATGTTTTTTCTAGTAGTCATGTATGGATGTGATAGTTGGACTGTGAAGAAGGTTGAGCCCCGAATAATTGATGCTTTTGAAGTGTGGTGTTGGAGAAGACTCTTGAGAGGAGATCCAACCAGTCCATTCTGAAGGAGATCAGCCCTGGGATTTCTTTGGAGGGAATGATGCTAAAGCTGAAATTCCAGTACTTTGTCCACGTCATGCGAAGTGTTGACTCATTCGAAAAGACTCTGATGCTGGGAGGGATTGGGAGCAGGAGGAGAAGGGGACAACAGAGAATGAGATGGCTGGATGGTATCACTTACTCAATGGACATGAGTCTGAGTGAACTGAGGGAGGTGGTGATGGATAGGGAGGCCTGGCGTGCTGCGATTCATGGGGTCGCAAAGAGTTGGACATGACTGAGCTACTGAAATAAACTAAACTAAACTAAACTAAGCTGAGACTATGCATTTGAGGGAAATCTATAGACTTTGAGAACAAGTACAAACTGGACAAGGGAATATCTGACACTGAACTGACTCCACACTGTCCACAACAGCTCTGGGGGTATCCCTAGATATATTTCTCTTTATTATTATTTCTTAGTTTTTTTTTAAAATTATTATTTTTTAACTTATTTTAATTTTTTACTCTTGTCTTTTTTTCTCTTTTTCATCCCTTTCTTTCCCTCCTCTTTTTCTTTATTCCCGTATAGTGTTCTAATTTGGTCTTTATTACTCCTTAAACTTTAATTTTTTAAACCTCTGTTTTTAAAAAAAATTTTTTTTAATAAATTCAGTAGCTTAAAATTTTGTGTTCAATTTTGTTTTGCTATATTGTACTTTTGATTGTCTAATTTTTATTCTAGGTTTTTAGTTTTTGCTTTTTGATCTTTTAATTTTGTATCTTTAACAGTCGATTTTTAGAATCCATTTTCATTTAGGGATTGATTACTGGCTTAATAGCTCTCTTCTACTCTCCTTTTTCTACTTCTAGTCACCTCTATCTCCTTCCCCTCCTCGTCTCTCCTCCATATAACTCTGTTAATCTCTTTTGCTGTTCCTGGGTGTGGAGAGTTGTTCATCATTAACTTAAGGGTTTTGTCTTCTGTGCTGTGCAGACAGAGAAGTCTTGATGTTTTTAAGATGTTGGGACTGAAATCCAGGGGCAAGAAGCTCAATTTCAGAATTTTGGATCATAATAAAATGCTTGACCCCAGGGAACATTGATAGACAAGACATCCCCACCCCACTGCCCAAAGGCCTCCACTGAGACCAAGCTCTACCTAACAGTCAGCAAGCTCCAGGGCAAGACACCCAGGCTTATCCTCCAGCAAATCAGGAACACAACCCTGAACATTAAAAAACTGCCTAATGCCATACCAAACCAACAGACACCCCAAAACTCACTATTGACATTTTACTACCCTCCAGAGAAACAAGACCCAGCTCCATTCACCAGAACACAGGCAGAAGCTCTCCCAGCTGGGGACCATTTACAAGACACTGATCCAATGTTACTCACAGGGAGTAGACTCCACAGTTAAGAGGAATTATGACTCATCAGCCTGTAGAAAGGAGACCTCAAGCATAGCAAACTAAACAAAATGAAAAGGAAGAGAAATATCCAGCAGATGAAGGAACATAATAAATGTCCACCAAACCAAAGAGTAGATAGGAAGTCCATCTGAAAAATAATTCAGAATAATAATAGTAAATATGATACAAAATCTTGAAAGCAAATCGGAGATACAGAAAAATAGACTAGAGACACAGATTGAGATATGAAAGAAATGTTTAACAAGGATCTAGAAGAAATAAAGAATAGTCAATCAGAAATGAACAATGCAATAATTGAGATCAAAGTACTCTGGAGGGCCCCAACAGTAGAATAACAGGCAGAAGAAAGGATAAGTAGGCTGAAAGATAGAAAGGTGGAAATAAATGAAGCAGAGCAGAAGAAAAGAATAAAGAGAAACGAAGACAGCATCAGAGACTTCTGAGAAAAGATTAAGTACCCCAACATTCAAATAATAGGTATCCCAGAAGAAGAAGACAAAAAGAAAGGGCATGAGAAAATATTTGAGGAGATAATAGCCACAATTTCCCCTAAAATGGTGAAGGATATAGCCATCCAAGTTTAAGAAGCCCAGACAGTTCCATATAAGACAAACACAAGGAGAAACACACCAAGACACATATTAATCAAACTAACAAAAATTAAACACAAAGAGAAAATATTAAAAGCAGCAAGGGGAAAACAACAACAACCAAAAAAAAAAAAAAACCCAAGTAACATACAAGTGGATCCCCATAAGGGTAAAAGCTGCTCTTTCAACAGAAACTCTGCAGATGAGAAGGAAACGGCAGGATATACTTAAAGCAATGAAAGGGAGAAACTTACAACCAAGATTACTCTGCCCAGCAAGGATCTCATTCAGATTCGAAGGAGAAATCAAAAGCATTATGAACAGGTAAAAACTAAGAGAATTCAGCACCACCAAACCAGCTTTCAAAAACACTAAAAGATCTTCTTTAAACAGGAAACATAGAAAAGGTTTATAACAATGAACACAAAGCAATAAAGTAATTGGTAATGGGATCATGCTTACCAATAATTACCTTAAACATAAATGGGTTAAATGCTCCAACAAAAAGATAGAGATTGGCCAAATGGATGCAAAAACAAGACCCACATATATGCTGTCTACAAGAGACCCTTCTCAAACCCAGGGACACATACAGACTGAAAATGAGGGGCTGGAAAAAGATATTTCATGAAAATGAAGACCAAAAGAAAGCAGGATAGCAATACTCACATCAGATAAAATAGACTTTAAAATAAAGTGTTGTAAGAGATAAAGAAAGACACTAAATAATGATCAAGGGATCAATCCAAAAAGAAGATATAACAGTTATAAATGCATACATACCCAACATAGTAGCACCTCAATACATAAGGCAATTGTTAACAAAAACTAAAGGGGAAACAGTAACACAATAATAGTTAGGGATTTTACTACTGCACTCATATGAATGGACAGATCATCCAGACAGAAAATTAACAAGAAAACATAATCTATAAATGATATATTAGACCAGTTAGACCTAACTGATATATACCAGGCATTTCACCCATAAACAGTGGAGTTCAACTTTTTCTCAAGTGCACATGGAACATTCTCCAAGATTGATCACATCCTGGGCCACAAATCAAACATTGGTAAATTTTTAAAAATTGAAATCATTTCAAGCATCTTTTCTGATCACAGTGCTGTAAGACTAGATATCAACTACAGAGGAAAAAAAAAAACTATAGAAAACACAGACATATGGAGGCTAAACAATCCACTGCTGAATAACCAACAGATCACTGATGAAATAAAAAAGGAAATAAAAATGTGCATAGAAACAAGTGATAATGAAAACACAACAATCTAAAATGTGTAGGATTCAGTAAAAGCCGTGCTAAGAGCGAAGTTCATACAATACAAGCGTACCTGAAAAAATATGAGAAACATCAAATAAACAACCTAACTTTACACCTAAAGCCACTGAAAATGGAAAAACAACAACAACAAAAAAAAAACCCAGAGTAAGTAAAAGAAAAGTATAAAAATCAGAGCAGAAATTAATAAAAAAGAAATGAGGAAGACTATAGCAAATATCAATAAAACTAAAAGCTAGTTTTTGAGAAGATAAACAAAATAGACAAACTGTTAGCCAGACACATCAAGAAAAAAAGGGAGAACCCTCAAATCAGTAAAATGAAAATGGAGTTATTACAACAGACGACACAGGAACACAAACGATCATAAGAGATGACTAAAGCAACTATGCAGGGTGCAGATGACACCACTCTTGTGGCCTAAAGAGATTCTTGATGGAGGTGAAAGAGGATAGTGAAAAAAACTGGTTTAAAACTTAACTCAAACTTCAAAACACAAAGATATTCAAAAAATGAAGATCATGGCATCTGTTCACATCACTTCATGGCAAATAGATGAGGAAACAATGAAAACAATAAGAGACTTTATTTTCTTAGTCTCCAATGTCACTGTAAATGTTGGCTCACCATGAAATTAAAAGAAACTTCCTCTTTGGAAGAAAAGCTATGACAAATCTAGAAAGCATATTAAAAAGCAGAAACATTACTTTGTCAACATAGGTCTGTATAGTCAAAGCTATAGTTTTTCCAGTAGTTATGTATGGGTGTGAGAATTGGACTATAAAGAAGACTGAGTGCCAAAGAATTGATGCCTTTGAATTGTGGTGTTGGAGAAGACTCTTTAGAGTCCCTTGGACTGCAAGAAGACCACTTCAGTCAATCCTAAAGGAAATCAACCCTGAATATTTATTGTAATGACTGATGGTGAGGCTGAAGCTCCAATACTTTGGCCACCTGATGCAGAGTCAACACATTAGAAAAGACCCTGATACTGGGAAAGACTGAAGGCAGGAGGAGAAGGAGATGACAGAGGGTGAGATGGTTGGATAGCATCACTGACTCAATTGACGTGAATTTATGCAAGCTCCAGGAGATAGTGAAGGACAAGGAAAATGTTACAGTCCATGGGGTTGCAAAGAGTCAGACATGATGGAGCAACCGAGCAACAACAACAATGAGGAACTATATGCCAATAAAATGGACAATATGTAAGAAATGGACAAATTCCTAGAAAAATATAACCTTCCAAAACTGAATCAGGAAGAAATAGTCAATATGAAAAGACCAATCACAAGCAAAGAAATCAAAACTATACTAAAAAATATTCCAATGAGCAAAATTCCAGGACCAGATGGCATCACAAGTGAATTCTACCAAAAATTTAGTGAAGAGCTAACACCTACATACTCAAATTCTTCCAGAAATTTTCAGAGGAAGGATAACTCCCAATCACATCTTACAAGGCCACCATCACTCTGATACCAAAACCAGACAAAGATGCGCCCCCAAAAGAAAATTATAGGCCAATAACACTTATGAACACAGATGCCAAAATCCTCAGCAAAAGTCTAGCAAGCAGATTTCAACAACATATTAAAAAAATCATACATCATGATCAGCGGATTTACTCCAGGGATGCAAGGATTCTTTAATATTGGCAAATCAGTCAATGTGATACATCATATTAACAAAGTGAAAGGTAAAAATCATATGATTGTTATGATTATTTCAATAGATACAGAGAAAGCATTTGACAAAATCTAACACCCACTTATAATAATAAAAAAAAACTTTCCAGAAAGTAGGAATAGAAGAAACATACCTTAATATAATAAGAACCATATATGACAAACTCACAACAAACATTATCCTTATTGGTGAAAAATTGAAAGCATTTTCTCTAAAATCAAAACAAGACAAGGGTGCCCACTCTCCCCACTACTATTCCAACATAGTTTTTCAAATCTTAGCCACAGAAATCAGAGAAGAAAAAGAAATAAAAGGAATCCAGCTTGGAAATGGAGAAGGCAATAGCAACCCACTCCAGTACTCTTGCCTGGAAAATACCGTGGATGGATGAGCCTGGTAGGCTGCAGTCCATAGGGTCGCAAAGAGTCGGACATGACTGAGCAACTTCACTTTCACTTTTCACTTTCCTGCATTGGAGAAGGAAATGGCAACCCACTCCGTGGGGGAGCCTGGTGGACTGCCATCTATGGGGTTGCACAGAATTGGACACAAATGAATCGACTAGGCAGCAGCAGCAGCAGCTTGGAAAAGAAGTAAAACTCACAGTTTTTGCAGATGACATGATTGTCTACATCAGTTCAGTTTAGTTCAGTCGCTCAGTTCTGTCTGACTCTTTGCGACCCCATGAATCCCAGCACACCAGGCCTCCCTGTCCATCACCAGCTCCCTGAGTTCCTCAAACTCATGTCTATCGAGTTGGTGATACCATCCAGCCATCTCATCCTCGGTCATCCCCTTCTCCTGCCCCCAATCCCTCCAAGCATCAGAGTCTTTTCCAATGAGTCAACTCTTCGCATGAGGTGGCCAAAGTACTGGAGTTTCAGCTTTAGCAACAGTCTTTTCAATGAATACTCAGGACTGGTCTCCTTTAGGATGGACTGGTTGGATCTCCTTGAAGTCCAAGGGACTCTCAAGAGTCTTCTCCAACACCACAGTTCAAAAGCACCAATTCTTCGGCATTCAGCTTTGTTCACAGTCCAACACTCACATCCATACATGACCACAGGAAAAACCATAGCCTTGACTAGACGGACCTTTGTTGGCAAAGTAATGTCTCTGCTTTTCAATATGCTGTCTAGGTTGGTCGTAACTTTCCTTCCAAGGAGTAAGCGTCTTTTAATTTCATGGCTGCAGTCACCATCTGCAGTGATTTTGGAGCCCCAGAAAATAAATTCTGACACCGTTTCCACTGTTTCCCCATCTACTTGCCATGAAGTGATGGGACCAGATGCAATGATCTTCGTTTTCTGAATGTTGAGCTTTGAGCCAACTTTTTTACTCCCCTCTTTCACTTTCATCATGGGGCTTTTTAGTTCCTCTTCACTTTCTGCAATAAGGGTGGTGTTATCTTCATATCTCAGGTTATTGATATTTCTCCCGGCAATCTTGATTCCAGCTTGTGCTTCTTCCAGTCCAGCGGTTCTCATGATGTACTCTGCATAAAAGTTAAATAAGCAGGGTGGCAATATACAGACTTGACATACTCCTTTTCCTATTTGGAACCAGTCTGCTGTTCCATGTCCAGGTCTAACTATTGTTTCTAACTATAGGTTTCTCAAGAGGCAGGTCAGGTGGTGTGGTATTTCCATCTCTTTCAGAATTTTCCACAGTTTATTGTGATCCACACAGTCAAAGGCTTTGGCATAGTCAATAAAGCAGAAATCAATGTTTTTCTGGAACTCTCTTGCTTTTTCCATATCCAGCAGATGTTGGCAATTTGATCTCTGGTTCCATTGCCTTCTCTAAAACCAGCTTGAACATCTGGAATTTCACAGTTCACGTATTGCTGAAGTCTGGCTTGGAGAATTTTGAGCATTTCTTTGCTAGCATGTGAGATGTCTACATAGAAAACCCTAAAGATGTCACCAGAAAATTACTAGAGTTAATCAATGAATATAGTAAAGTTTCAGGATATAAAATTAATACACAGAAATCCCTTAAATTCCTATATGTTAACAATGAAAAATCAGAAAGAGAAATTAAGGAAACAATCCGATTCACCATTGCAACAAAAAGAATAAAATACTTAGGAATAATTCTACCTAAGAGACAAAAGGCCAGTATGCAGAAAACTATAAGACACTGATGAAAGAAAAAAATGACACAAACAGATGGTGATATATACAATGTTCTTGGATAAGAAGAATCAATATTGTTAAAAAGGCTATACTTCTCAAAGAAATCTATAGATTAAATGCAATCAAACTACCAATGGTATTTTTCACACAACTAGAACAAATAATTTCACAATTTGTATGAAAACAAAAAAGACCCTGAATATCCAGAGCAATCTTAAGAAAGAAGAATGGAAGTGGAGAAATCAAACTTCACTTCAGACTGTGCTACACAGCTACAGTCATGAAGACAGTATGGTACTAGTACAAAGACAGAAATATAGATCAATGGAACTAAATAGAAAGTCTGAAGATAAATCCACACATCTATGGGTACATCTTTGATAAAGGAGGCAAAAATATGCAGTGAAGAAAGAATAGTCTCTTCAACATGTGGTGCTGGAAAACCTTGTCAACTACATGTAAAAGAATGAAAATAGAGCACGTTCTAATACCATACATAAAAATAGTCTCAAAATCTATTAAAAATCTAAATGTAAGACCAGAAACTATAAAACTCTTACAGGAAATCATAGGCAGAACACTCACTGACATAAATCACAGCAAGATCCTTTATAACTCACCTCCCAGAGTAATGGAAATACAAGAAAAATAAACAAATGGAACTAATTAAACTTAAAATCATCTTCACAGTGAAGGAAACTATAAGCAAGATGAATAGACTGTCCTCAGAATGGGAGAAAATAATAGTAAATGAAACAATGGATAAAAAATTAATCTCCAAAATACACAAGCAGTTCATGTAGTTGAATATCAGGAAAACAAACAATGCCATCAACAAGTGGGCAAAAGACCTGAACAGAATTTTCTTCAAAGAAAATATACAGATAGCCAATAAACACAGGAAAAGATGCTCGACATTGCTCATTATTAGAGAGATGCAAAGCAAAACTCAATGAGATATGTCACACTGGTCAGAATGGGCATCATCAAAAGGTCTTCAAACAGCAAATGCTGGAGTGAGTGTGGAGAAAAAGGAACCCTCTTACCTTTGGTGGTAATGCAAACTGGTAGTCAACTATGGAGAATAGTGTGGAGATTCTTCAAAACTCTGGGAATAGAACTGCCAAATGACCCAGCAATCCCACTGCTGGGCATATAACCCAAGGAAACCAGAATTGAAAGAGACACATGTACCTCCATGTTCACTGCAGCATTATTTACAATAGCCAGAACATGGAAGCAATCTAAATGTCCATCAACAGATAAATGGATAAGGAACTGTGGTACATATATACATGGGAATATTACTCAACTACAAAAATGAATGTATTTGAGTCAGTTCTAATGACGTAGGTGAACCTGGAGCCTACTATACAGAGTGAAGTAAGTCAGAAAGAGACAAATACTCTATATTAACACACACATATATATATAGAATATAGAAAGATGGTACCAATAAACCTACCTGTGGGGCAGCAAAGGAGACATAGATGTAAAGAACAGACTTTTGAACTCTGGGAGAAGGCAAGGGTGGGATTATTTTAGACAATATCACTGAAACATATACATTCAGTTCAGTTTAGC
>SJXQ01004860.1:88401-169141 GCA_006408695.1 Aepyceros melampus | reverse complement strand
TTTTAGTAATTAATTTTCAGGGAATAACCTTGACTTTTGCCCATAATATTGTCTCACTGCTCTGCTTTCCATTTATATTTTGTGCCCTTTAACCTAGATTGCATATTCAAAAGCAGAGACATTACTTTGCCAACAAAGGTCCGTCTAGTCAAGGCTATGGTTTTTCCAGTAGTCATGTATGGTTGTGACAGTTGGACTGTGAAGAAAGCTGAGTGCCAAAGAATTGATGCTTTTGATTTGTGGTGTTGGAGAAGACTCTTGAGAGTCCCTGGACTGCAAGGAGATCCAACCAGCCATCCTAAAGGTGTTCATTGGAGGGACTGATGTTGAAGCTGAAACTCCAATATTTTGGCCACTTGATGCGGAGAGCTGACTCATTTGAAAAGACCCTGATGCTGGGAAAGGTTGAGGACAGGAGGAGAAGAGAATGATAGAGGATAAGATGGTTGGGTGGCATCACCGACACAGTGGACATGGGTTTGAGTAAACTCAAGAAGTTGGTGATGGACAGGGAGGCCTGGCATGCTGTGGTTCATGGGGTCGCAAAGAGTCAGACATGACTGAGACACTGAACTGAACTGAGCTAGTAATGAGAATTCCACTTGTTACCCATCCTCACCAAAACATAGTTTTGTTAATTAGTTCTTTAGTGTTAATTGTGTATCTTATCATGGTTTTAATTTTCATTCCCTAGTAACAGATTTATTTATTTATTTAGACATTTTTATATTCTCATGTGAACTGCTGTTTAAGGATTTTGCCTTTTAAAACAAAAAAGTATTGTTTCTTTTTCTTGTTATAGGCAGGAATTCTTTACACATTCTAGTTATGAATATGTGGTAGGATCTATCTACCTATCTACCTATCTGCTGCTGCTAAGTCACTTCAGTTGTGTCCGACTCTGTGCGACCCCATAGACAGCAGCCCACCAGGCTTCCCCATCCCTGGGACTCTCCAGGCAAGAACACTGGAGTGGGTTGCCATTTCCTTCTCCAATGCATGAAAGTGAAAAGTGAAAGTGAAGTCTCTCAGTCGTGTCTGACTCTTAGCGACCCCATGGACTGCAGCCTACCAGGTTCCTCTGTCCATGGGATTTTCCAGGCAAGAGTACTGGAGTAGGGGTGCGATTGCCTTCTCCAATCTATATGCACAAACACATATATATGTGTACATTCACTTTATTATCCTTATAATTTCTGTAGGAACTGTAGTAATGGATTTTTTTCCTTCCCTAATCCAGAGATCAAATTGCCAACATCTGCTGGATCATGGAAAAAGCAAGAGAGTTCCAGAAAAACATCTATTTCTGCCTTATTGACTATGCCAAAGCCTTTGACTGTGTGGATCACAGTAAACTGTGGAAAATTCTGAAAGAGATGGGAATACCAGACCACCTGACCTGCCTCTTGAGAAACTTGTATGCAGGTAAGGAAGCAACAGTTAGAACTGGACATGGAACAACAGACTGGTTCCAAATAGGAAAAGGAGTACGTCAAGGCTGTATATTGTCACCCTGCTTATTTAACTTCTATGCAGAGTACATCATGAGAAACGCTGGACTGGAAGAAACACAAGCTGGAATCAAGATTGCTGGGAGAAATATCAATAACCTCAGATATGCAGATGACACCACCCTTATGACAGAAAGTGAAGAGGAGCTAAAAATCCTCTTGTTGAAAGTGAGAGAGGAGAGTGAAAAAGTTGGCTTAAAGCTCAACATTCAGAAAACAAAGATCATGGCATCTGGCCCCATCACTTCGTGGGAAATAGATGGGGAAACAGTAGAAACAGTGTCAGACTTTGTTTTTTTGGGCTCCAAAATCACTGCGGATGGTGACTGCAGCCATGAAATTAAAAGGCACTTGCTCCTTGGACCTAAAGTTATGACCAACCTAGATAGTATATTCAAAAGCAGAGACATTACTTTGCCGACTAAGGTCCGTCTAGTCAAGGCTATGGTTTTTCCTGTGGTCATGTATGGATGTGAGAGTTGGACTGTGAAGAAGGCTGAGCGCCGAAGAATTGATGCTTTTGAACTGTGGTGTTGGAGAAGACTCTTGAGAGTCCCTTGGACTGCAAGGAGATCCAACCAGTCCATTCTGAAGGAGATCAACCCTGGGATTTCTTTGGAAGGAATGATGCTAAAACTGAAGCTCCAGTACTTTGGCCACCTTATGCGAAGAGTTGACTCATTAGAAAAGACCCTGATGCTGGGAGGGATTGGGGGCAGGAGGAGAAGGGGACGACCGAGGATGAGATGGCTGGATGGCATCATGGACTCAATGGACGTGAGTCTGAGTGAACTCCGGGAGTTGGTGATGGACAGGGAGGCCTGGCGTGCTGCGATTCATGGGGTCGCAAAGAGTCGGAAACGACTGAGTGACTGAATTGAACTGAATTTGTTTTCTCTCTCTTTTTTTCCCCTTGATCAGTATTGTTTGGACTGTATCAATTTTGTAAGCCTTTTAGAAAATATGTTTTACCTTTGTTGATTTTGTTCAATAGCCTTTCTCTTTTCTATTCAGTTGATGTCTATTTTTATTTAATTGATATCTATTTCTATTTATTTGGTGTCTACTTTTATTGTTATTAACTGTTTCTACTTTGAATTAAATTTTTATTCATTTTTTAGCTTCTTGCAAAAATGAAATCTTAAAGCACTGGTTTTAAATGTTTTTTTTTTTTTCTTTTTCTAATATATGCACTGTTTTAGCTTTATGCCACATGTTTTAACATATGGTTCAGTTCAGTTCGGTCGCTCAGTCATGTTCAACTCTTTGCGACCCCATGAATTGCAGCATGCCAGGCCTCCCTGTCCATTACCAACTCCCGGAGTTCACCCAAACTCTTGTCCATCGAGTCGGTGATGCCATCCAGCCATCTCATTCTCTGTCATCCCCTTCTCCTCCTGCCCCCAATCCCTCCCAGCATCAGAGTCTTTTCCAATGAGTCAGCTCTTCTCATGAGGTGGCCAAAATATTGGAGTTTCAGCTTTAGCATCAGTCTTTCCAATGAACACCCAGGACTGAGCTCCTTTAGAATGGACTGGTTGGATCTCCTTGCAGTCCAAGGGACTCTCAAGAGTCTTCTCCAACACCACAGTTCAAAAGCATCAATTCTTCGGCGCTTAGCTTTCTTCACAGTCCAACTCTCACATCCATACATGACCACTGGAAAAACCGTAGCCTTGACTAGATGGACCTTTGTTGGCAAAGTAATGTCTCTGCTTTTCAATATACTATCTAGGTTGGTCATAACTTTTCTTCCAAGGAGTAAGTGTCTTTTAATTTCATGGCTGCAATCACAATCTGCAGTGATTTTGGAGCCCCAAAAATAAAGTCTGACACTGTTTCCACTGTTTCCCGATCTATTTCCCATGAAGTGATGGGACCAGATGCCATGATCTTTGTTTTCTGAATGTTGAGCTAAAGCTTAAAAGCCAACGTTTTCGCTCTCCACTTTCACTTTCATCAAGAGGCTTTTTAGCTCCTCTTCACTTTCTGCCATAAGGGTAGTGTCATCTGCATATCTGAGATTATTGATATTTCTCCCAGCAATCTTGAATCCAGCTTGTGCTTCTTCCAGCCCAGCATTTCTCATGATGTACTCTGCATATAAGTTATATAAGCAGGGTGACAATATACAGCCTTGAGGTACTCCTTTTCCTATTTGGAACCGGTCTGTAGTTCCATGTCCAGTTGCTTTCTGGCCTGCATATAGGTTTCTCAAGAGGCAGGTTAGGTGGTCTGGTATTCCCATCTCTTTCAGAATTGTCCAGAGTTTATTGTGATCCACACAGTCAAAGGCTTTGACTTAGTCAAGAAAGCAGAGATAGATGTTTTTCTGTAATTCTCTTGCTTTTTTGATGATCCAGTGGATGTTGGCAATTTGGTCTCTGGTTCCTCTGCCTTTTCTAAAACAAGCTTGAACATCTGGAAGTTCCCGGTTCACATATTGCTGAAGCCTGGCTTGGAGTGTATTTCATTGCTATTAATCTCAAAATAATTTTTAATTTTCCTTATGACTTTTCTTTGAATCTTGGACATAGTTACAGGTTTGCTTGCTTCTCCTTTTAGTTCTGTTAACTTTGCTTTATGCTTTACACATTTGGAAGCTGTGTTAATTGCGTATAAATTTCAGCTTTATTTTGTTGCATTTTCCCTTTTACTATTAGAAAATGCTCTTCTTCAACTCTTGCCTTGAAGTCTACCTGATATTAATGTAGCAACCTCAGCTTTCTTTTGATTAGGTTTGTTTTGTTTAGATGTTAAAAAATTATTTTACTTTCACAATTTATAAATGGACTTATATTTACATTCTGTCTCTTATATATGGCATGTAGAATTGGGTTTAGTAGCCTGAAAACATATGCCTTTTAATTTGATTTTTAAAAATCATTTATATTTAATGTAATTGCTGATATAGTTTTATGCTTACCATCTTATTTTTTATTATATTTCCCCCCTTAATTTTTGTCTTCTGTTAGGTCAATCAGGTATGTATTTTATAAATACATTATATGTTACAGACTCCATAAGATATTACTAATGTTGTTACTTTAAAATTTAACATGTATATTTAAATTTAAGGTTGTTCCAGGTATTTTCTGCTGAAAGCTTGGGGTCTGAGTGGGGCTAGAATTATTTTGCTACTGTCAAAAAAAAAAAAAAAATGCATGATAAAAGGGGACATAGAGAAGAGAGAGAGGCAGAGTGGAGGTAGAACAGGAGCTAATGAGATGGCAGAAGGTCAAGAACTTTATGAAATCATTTCTCCTTGAAACTCCTAATTGCCAGACCTTTTATAACTACTACAGAAATATTGAAGTGCCTGCTAAGTATGTATTTTTTATAGAATAATTTATTCATTTATTCAAACATTTTTTCCATTCATCTGCAAAACATCAACAGAGCATGTATTCCAGTTCTGGGCTAATTGCTTAATATAAAATGATATAAAATAAGATAGACATAGTTCCTGGCCTCAAGGAACTCATAGTCTATAGACAAATCATATATATATATACTATAAACAGATATGAATAAGGTCTCATTTAATTCAGAAGAACGGTTTGAAATTTAATTAGGTCACCCATGTCTCTAAAAATCTCCAATCAATTTCCATTAGACTTAGAAAAAATCTAAATCTTTAAGGTGGTCTGCCACTGCCTGTCTCTGTCTTCATCTTTTATGGCTTTTCTCTCATGTACCATTTCCCTAGGATCCAAATTCATTGCTACCTCAGAGTTTCTGCCCTCATAGTTCTGTCAGTTTACAACATTGGTCTCAAACTTGCCACAAGACTGGTTTCTTCACACCTTCAGCTCTCAGTTTAAATGTCATGTCCATAGTCAACATCTGACCACTCACTCTACCTTAATTCTATCTACCTTGCCAAGTAATTTTTACATTACCAAAACCTGACATCATCTCATTTATTATTTTTTTCTGTGTTCCCTCTACTGGGATGTAAGTTTCATAACAGTAGAGATATGTTTTTCTTCATTTCTGTATCCCAGTTTCATTGTGTATAGTGGGTGTTGAATTCATGAGGGCTTAGAGTGTGACAACTCCCCTCCATGATACTCTATTCTTACTCTCCTGAAGTTTCTTCATTCAAGGTTTTGACAATAGTTGGTGCCAGGATTCTGGAGGGAAATTCTTTGCCATAGACTGTGTGAAGAATCTAAGAACATTATTCTACTTATAAGAGATAAGAGGAATGTGGTAAGGGTTGGAGTGAAGAAGATATTAGAGGCAAAGTGCTACACTACTTGTCTCCTTTGGATGCTCTTCCCTCCAAATTATGAGACTCATGAATAGTTGCCATTGATTATAGAAATCAAAGTGCTGAATTTCATCCCAAAGTGGTCTAATGATGGAAAAAAGCAAAAATCAAGGAAGCTAAAACTTGAGAGATAGAGCAGAGAAGATGAGTGTTGGGCTTCACCAAAAAGGCCAGCAAGCTGTACTTGCCCAGCCTCAAATCCAAAAACAAAAGAGCCTGGAGTCAGCAATAGAGACATAGATGCTTTAAGGGATAGGGAGATCTTATATGTTTGAAGCAAGGTCCTGGAGTGATACCCTGTGGTATGCAGCAGATGGCAGGCAGGACGTGAATTCATGACAGCCGTCTTCACTGGGGTATGCTGGGAGGTGGAGAGAGGGGTTACCAGTTACAGGGGGAATTGAAGTCAGGTTGGCTCATTGGTTACCAGGGAAACCAGCAGAAGAGCAAGCCCCTCACTGCCCTTTTGATAAGCTAGTCTGGTGGAGATGTTCTGATATAAATATTAGAACAATCATTAGCTGGGACTAGGGGCAGGTATGCAGACATTTGCTGATTAGGCTCTATGATTAAGAGGAAAGATCAGTCGTGTGAGTAGGGTATAGTTGAGGCAGAGGCAGGTCAAGTGAGGATGTTCAGAGAGCAGGAGAAAAGTCATCATGAGTGGTCTGATCATATGCAGAAATATTGAAGGGGCACTTCTTGAGGCCACAGAAATGGGAAGTTCAATACAATCTTGCCTAGCTCTCATAGGGTAGGAAGAGAATGATAATTAAAATCTTTGCTACATAAAAGAGTTGTGCATTAAAAGATGGGGAGGGTGGTAGGAGGGGGGTTCAGGGTTGGGAACTCTGTACACTTGTGGTGGATTCATGTCAATGTAGGGCAAAACCAATAAAATATTGTAAAGTAAAAAAATAAAATAAATTAAAAAAAATAAAATGGAGGAAATGATTGTGAAATGATTAAGCCTGTCCACTGGATGCAAGAAGGGGGCTGTTCTGTAAAGCCTTTTCATACTGTATGTAATGACTAAGGCAGGTCTTAAAGAATCAGTCAATGTTTTCTAGGTAGACAAAGCAGTTTTGAGTGAAGAGTGTTTCAAGAAGAGGTAGCAACATGTAAAATAGCATAGTGGTGTGAATCAGTATTCATTTTTTAAAAAAATCATTCAATCACCTTTAGTGAGTTCCTACTAATTGCCAGGCTCTGCACCAATCATGGAACTGCTGGGATTCCATTTTGCCCTGCAGGCAGCAGACCAATGTAGAAGTTCAGAGCATAAGTTCTGGTGTCAGATGGACTTGAGTTCAAATCTTGGCTCTACTACTTCTGAGCAAACTTGGGCAAGTTGTTTAATTTCTTTGTGCCTTGGTTTACTTGCTATGAGCATACATAAGAAAATGCATGTTGGGCACTTTGCCCAGTGCCCCGAGCTCGTGCTTAGTTGTTCAATCATGTCTGACTCTATGACCCATGGACTATAACCCTCCAGGCTCCTCTGTCCATGGGATTCTCCAGGCAAGAATACTGGAGTGAGTTGCCATGCTCTTCACCAGGGGACCTTCCCAACCCAGGGATCGAACCTGGATCTCTTGCACTGCAGGCAGACTCTTTACCATCTGAGCTGCCAGGGAAGTGCCCAGTGCCTATATGTGACCAAACTGTCAGCCCCTAGTCCTTCTATCATGCTGTTAATTTGGTACAAATGAGTACAACATACTTGTGTGGGTGTACAAGATAATGAACTTTGTTAACTGTTGCAGGAAGGGGGACCCCTTCTAGGGCCTAAGAGGGGGCCCCTGTCTAACACTCAGAAATAACTTGTCTGAGGAGACACACGTGCTGACACCCTCTATTGGGAAGAGGGTGCCGGACGGAGAGCAAGAGGGTGAGGGAACGCAGGAGGACTGCTCTGCCACAAGGCTCACAGTCCCAGGTTTTATGGTGATTGGATTAGTTTTCAGGTTGTCTCTGACTAATCACTCTGACTCAGGGTCCTTCCTAGTGGTGCACACATCATTCAGCCAAGATAGACTCCAGAGAGGAGGATTCTGGAAGTTTGGTAGAACATGTGGCATTTCCCTTTGACCTTTCTCGAATTCCTCTGGTTGGTGATGGTTTGTTAGTTCTGAGTTCCTCACCAGACCTCTTGTCATAAAATAACTCATGCAAGTTATGGTGAGTGGCCAGAGTGGGTGGTTTCAATCAGTGTTTCCCCTAACATAACCACTGGCAGGTCTTTTGTGTAGTACATCATTATGGGGAAGGCTAGAAGTTTTTCCAGACTCTTCTCCTGGGGCCAGGGGTGGGGATTCTTGATCTCATTCCACTGGTTATGAAAAGTTTTCACATAGAGGCAAAGCATCCTTGTACTTCTCTCCCGGAGGGTGGGGAGAGTTGCTGGCTGGGTACATCTGCATCACAGCTTTCTGGGTAAACTGGTCACTCCCTACAGATTTGTTATCATGCTAAAAGTGTCTCCTCCCTTCCTTTCTGGAGCTTTTGCAGCTGTTCCTGGAAGGAGACCCAGTTGAAAGGATTGTTATAGACCTGGAACAGCTGGGATCTTTAACGATCTGTCAGCAGCTCACAGCGAAGTTCCAACACCCTGAGGTAATGATGAGGGTGTTGGAAGGCTATGAGGAGGAACTGATTCTGCAATAAGCTAAAAGTTCCTTGGAAATCTTGTGACATAGCTATGGAGAGGCTAGAGGCCTGGAGAGGGACGTGGGGAAGGAGGAGAGGAGAGGTTCTTCTCCAGAGATGTCTGGAGGGCAGACACATGAGATCCTGGGAGAGACTTCCAGTGTGGGCAATGGGGGAGACATCCTGGGGCCAAGAAATTACAGCCTCATAATAAACTGGTCAAGGCAATCAATAGTCACATTGATTGCATTTGCTCACAAATTGCACACCTGGTGTCCCTCAGAAAATCTTGGCCACAAGACATAGACTGCTGATTCTGAAGGTTATGGACAGTAATTACTCTCTGTCCCATAGCCTGTCTCAGTATCAGCCCCAAGACCCTTGATCTCTTGATTCCAAAACAGGGCACAAAGGGCCCAGCAAGTCAGTATGGAGAGTGCTGCTTCTTGCGTGGCTGCGTGGTCTGATGGCCCCATTTGTTTGGTTTTTAGGAACACTAATCATAAGCTAAGAGATCCAAGACCCTGTTATTTTAAAATTTCTTCATAACCCGGGATTACACCCTGCATTTTTCACACTTTTTTTGGCTTTTGTTTGTTTTGTTTTCCTTGGTTAGGATTAATGACACAAATCCAGCCATAATGAATAAATAAATTGTTTGTGTCAGTAAGAATTTAAGTCAGAAGGGATTTCGTTTGTTGGTAAATTCAGATGATGACAAGCTCTGGATGTGGCTCTCTCCAGAAGCACATGATGTCTTCAGGTCTCTGTACGTCTCTATTGTCATCTCAGTTTTACATTTTTCTGTTATTCTTTACGTGAGAGGTTTCCGCCAGAAGGCGGCAGAGAAAGTCACTAGTGGCTCTAAGCCTTTATTCTACTAGCTTCCACAAGTCCAATGTACAGAGGGAACCCCCGGCTCAAAGGCTTTAGTGTAGAGGACTCTCACTGGTTAAATTGCCATGTGTACATCTTGGAACCGGTCATGGTGCCCCTAATCAGCAAAGCGTGTCTCACAGATGAGTCTATCCTTGACAGGGGTAATGGGGTCATTTGTATATGAACAGCTTTGAATGAAAGTAAGAGTTGTGGTGGTTCCCCAGTGGCAAACTGGGGTGCAACAAGCAGAACATGAGTGAATGTGTGCAGGGGAGGTAAAAATTCCAAATGTTTTACTCCATATCAAAACTAGGTTTCAAGCCTGTATTACTCGTCCAGCTTTGATAGGCGAACTCTTTACCACTGAGCCATCAGGAAAGCCCGTACTGCCTTCCATTCATGAGTCCCCACAACAGTGGATAGATCTGGTTCAGTTCAACTCCACAAACATTTACCAGGCACTTACTATGTGCCAAGATCTGTGGGAGGCCCTGGGAAAGCAAAGAGGAATGAAACATAAACTCTGCTGTCAGAGATCTCACAGTTGATGACTAAGACTATAATAGCATGGATAAGGTTCTGTAGAGTGGGATGGACAAAATCCCACAACATTGAGAAGAGAGTATTCGTCATTGATCAGTGACTGACTGGGTACTGAGAAGACTCTCTCAGAGGGTCTTCAAGACTTTGAGTCTTTAAGGGTGAGGAGGGTTTTGTTGGAAAAGTTAGAATCAGGGAAAGCATTCTAAGCAGAGGTATTGGCATGTGCAAAGGTACAGAGGTATGTTGTGTAGTTGAACCTGGATGAGACAGAACAGAGAAAGAAGTCTTGCTGGGCTATGTCAAAAGCTTATGAAGTTTATGAATTCCCAAGTTTGGGAGGGGAGAGTGGTAGGCAGGTTCTAAGATGACACCCAGTGATCAATTCCCCTGTATAGTCTCCTCCCCTGTGGCTGGGTGGACCCTATGTATATGAGGACATATTACTCCATGAGGAGGTTATGTTCCATGGCACAGTTGACTGTAAGCAAAGGAGACCTAGTGGAATAGGCCTAACCACATGAACCCTTTAAAAGCAGAAAGTTTTCTCCAGCTGGTAGCAAAAGAAGAAATTAGAGATTTGGATCCATATGGTCATATGGAAAATTCTGAGAGTGGCCTTGGCAGCTAAGAGCAACACCCAGCTGATAGCCAGCAAGAAAACAAGGACCTCGATCCTATAGCTACAAAAAACTAAATCTCCCTATCCATAAAAGAGCTCCAAGTGGATTCTTCCCCAAAGTCTTAGCTCAGCCTGGCTGGCACCTTGATTTTGTCCTTTGTAAAACCTTCAGCAGAGAACTCAGTTGAGTCTGCCCAGTTTTCTGAGATCCAGAACTGTGAATTAGTCAGTGAGTGTTGTTTTAAGCTGCAAGTTTGTGATGGCTGGTTCTTTATTAATAGAAAACCAATATAGATGAGAACAGTGAACAGCTCATCATAGGATTGTACCTAATTGAATCCAAGACTCTCACAGAAGTGTAGGCTCCCTGGGTCTGGGATTGTGCCTTGTGTTTACCAGTCTATAAAACAGCACCCATTGCTCTGCCTGGCACACAGAAGACAGAATGCAAGAATCACTTGAATGAATGGATTTGTGAACGAGCAATTCTGTCTCTAGATGGCTAGTGAGCATATAGCCTGTCTCTGTGTGTGCCACTCTGCCTGCAAGCCTGAATTCCTAAAATGAACCAAGAGCAGCCAAATGACTATTTCCCAAGCCAACAAGTTGTTTTGGAGTATCAGTTCTACACACAATGCTATGCTAACCTTTCTGCACATAAAACCCAGCAGCTTAAAGCTCCAATCTTCAGGAAGATTGTTGACTTACTGGGGAGTGAAAATCATCAAATGGAATGTAATTAGAGGCAGTGTGTTATGGGGAGAAAATCAATGGGTTTGTAATGAAAGGACCTGAGTTTGAGACCTGACTCAGCCACTTACTAGCCTTGTGACCCTAACCTATTATATAATATTTTTTGAGCCTCAGTCTCCTCATGTCTTGGGCACCATGGTAATATTTATATCTCATTGCTGTTGTGACACTCATACAAAATGTTGGAGAAAAGCAATCTGCAAGCTGTAAAGTTATGTCCATATTAGTAGCAAAATGAAATCCTAGGAAAGTTAAAGATAACCCTAGAAATTGCTAGAGAGTCTGGCTTGGGTTGCGATTTCAAAGAATTCATGGCAGCAAGGGCATGGAAAGGGTGGGGGTGACTTTGGGGCAGAAGTATATCTAGAATTCATTTTTTAAAACATTTAATGTGCAAACTTAAATGGCTTTTCTCCTCCTGGGAATCAACTGCATTCAATGACTGCTGAAAAATTTGACAAAGAGCACAGAGACCTTAATATTCTTGTCTTATTCAAGGATTCCATCCTTTCAGCATGGTGGAGCAATTCAGCAGTTACGAAGATTTTAGACAATGACTCTGATCTCAATAAAAACACAAATTGCTTGATTAGGGTAATTACCAAGTGCTTTCTTGGCAGTCTGATGAGGTCAGTCAATAAGGTCAAACTAAATTTCTTTCCTGCCAGAAAAGAATGACTCAAAGCAGAGTCCCTTTGTGTGATATCCCCAGGGACTTGCTTCAATTAGTCCAGACTGTAGGTTTGAGGGAGTCAGGAGGCAAAGCAGCTTCCAAAATCTTGGGATGCCAACTCTTTTCCTGTTTGGTAAATTCCTAACCACACTTTGAAGGTGTGGGGTTGGAGCAAAGGGAGATGCTGAAGAAATATTTTAAGGTGACTGCAGAATAATAATGGTAACAAATAGATGGTAAGAAGAAATACAGAATGGTGTGAATTTCAGCCAAAAGCACTGAGCAGACTGAACTGAGGAGGAGGTACCAACTATAGGATGATGACACACTAGTCTGTTGGTTTGTCTATATTATATTCTTTCCCTCTTCTTCTGGTAATATAACTCTTCTTCTCTCTGGAGGCTGAGTGAGGCTAACTTATCTGGCTCTCCCCTCAAGTTACAGTGTTGGGCATGTGACCTAGATATGTCCAGTAGAATACCCATACCTTTTGATCATAGTGATTTAAGAATGAATACACTCAGAACACTCTTTGATTCTCTTTTGACATAGGTATCAGGGAACATGTCTTTTGTTAGGCTGCCAGGGTTGCTAAACTAGTTCTTGGGCTTCTGGAAACAGAAGAGATAATACAGAAGACATCCCTAAAACATGGAGAGGAAGAGACTGAGCCCTGATGACTTATTTTGAACCTCTGTGTACGGTAACATTTGAAGTCACTCATTTGACTCCCCTGTTATAGACACTAAAATTCCGTTTTGCATATGTGTCAAACCTCTACTCCTTGAAATTGAAATTAGCTTAACTTATATAGATACCAAATCTAAGGATCAAAAAACTTCCCACTTGACAATACTCACATTAATTCTTAGTCTAGAGCCATCTAGGCATTAAGTACAAAGCGTTATTCTAGATGTTAACAGCTACCGAGATTCCTTTAACTATCAGTAAGCATTACTGAGGAACATGCATGAATCGATGCCAGAAGTTATTGTGGCACATTCTTTCTTGCCCTTGAGGACATCCCAATTTAGAAAGATGTATAAACAAATCACTAAGTCTGCAAGTGTGTTGAGAGTTCAGAGCATGATGCTTCATGGTTAAAGATTACTTGCAAAAGCAGGGATACAAAAATGTGATTAAAATATCTAAAATATGATTCTTGCTGTTGCTGAGTTTGCTGTTAAGATAAAGAGGAAAGGCATTCAAAAAATGAAAACTCCTGTGCTAGAAAACAATGTGAGGTTAGAACACAACAGCAGGTGGTATAGCCAGTGGCTATGGAGTTCAGACAAGGGAATGATCCCAGAGAACTCCAGTCATCGGGGAGGGCTTCCTGAACAAGGTTAACCTTGGAAGGGGCTTTCAAGGCCAAATTAGATTCTTATTGGTTGCCCATCATGCAGCTAGGAACATTAGATCTAGATAGACAAGTTAGTAAAAGGATGTACCTTTGGCCTCAGCCAAGATCAGCCTTTTTTTGGTGACTGGGAACCCTTCAGGGGGGCTGGAAATCCTAAACTAAGGGTTTTTCATTAACAAAGCTTGGATATTCAGAGATCTCATAGCGCCTTCCATTTTCGATCAAGTTTACTTTCATCTGCAGTTATGAAAAAGACAAAGACCTAGAATATCAGTGGTTTAAACAAGAGAGATGTTTATTTCTCTCTCAGATGACTGAACATAAGCATTTGGGGTCTGGCATGGTTTCTCCAGGGTTCAGAGACTTAAGCTTCTTGTTGTCTGCTTTCTAGAGGGTAGTGTCCTTGTCCACGTTGTCACTGCTATGTTTGAATCTCATAACAGGGAGTGAGGAAGAACAAAGAGGGGACTCACATCCCTTTCCTATGAAGGCAGGACCTAGAAGTGCATTAGTCATTATTGCTCATATCCATTGGCTAGAACTCAGTCACATGGCAGAGAAGGAAATGGCAACCCACTCCAGGATTCTTGCCTGGAGATTCCTGTAGACAGGGGAGCCTGGTGGGCTGCTGTCCATGGGGTGGCACAGAGTTGGACATGACTGAAGAGACTTAGCATGCATGCATGCATTGGAGAAGGAAATGGCAACCCACTCCAGGATTCTTGCCTGGAGAGTCCCGTGGACGGGGCAGCCTGGTGGGCTGCCGTCTATGGGGTCACACAGAGTCAGGCACAACTGATGTGACTTAGCAGCAGCAGCAGCAGCAGCAGCAGCAGCAATCATACGGACACAGCTAGCAGCAAGAGAGGCTGGGAAATGAAATATGAGCATTCATGTATTAAAATCCAGGGATTCTAGACTGAAAGAAAAGAGAAGCATAAATATGAGGACACAACCAGTCCGTGTTACACATTCCTTTTCTAGGAGGCTGTTGGGTTGATGACTAAGGAACACATGCACTGAAATCCTTAACAAGAGCTAATCCACTTTCTTCTTTTTCCCAGCCCCACCCATTAGCCTCCAAATGAAACTGAGAAAATGTAAGAAAAGAGAGAATGTTTGTTGTTAAACACTATTTAAGGAACTTTCTGAGGCAGTTTAATCTCTACATCACTATTATGAAATAGACATAATTATTCCCCCTCTAAAAATAATGATCTGAGATAGAAAGGTGGGGAAGTAGCATTATTGACCCATTAAAAAGAACCAGGCACTTTATAATCATTAAATATGCTCAGCATTTAATGTTTGTTAACTCATTAAATCCTCACAATTTAGTCAGATAAATATTGTTTCTTCTTGCATATATTAAAACCAACATTGGGAAGATAAGCCTGGAATTTGAATTCAGTTCTAACTCCAAAAGCCAGAATATTTCCATTGTACAAACATACTACTTCCCACCATTGTCAGCTACAACGTTATCAGTATGAGTTGATCCTTTTATTCACTTACTAATTAATCAATCCATCATTTTAACAAAAGAGTTTAAGCACTCAGAGTGTGTCAGGCTCAAGTCTCTGACCTCTTATGGCTCACACTTGCCAGGGTCCAGCCCAGGTGGATCCAGGGAATTCAAAGGGGAGACAGCGTTGGTGAGGAAAACTTATTTATTATTAATATAAGATTAGATTATGAAATAATAGTATAGTAGGAAAATTTTAGATGGAGAAAAGAAGGCTGAATAACTTGGTTTACGTGGAAAGCCAATGAAGTTCCAGACAAGGAGCTTGCACCATCTATGTTAGGCCACCGGCGTCCGTTTGAATATCAGAGAGTGCCCCGCCCTGGGCTCTCTCTCTTACGGATGTTAGCAGCCGGGACAGGTAAGTAGACATGGCGAGCCTCCATGCCCCAGATGGGAATTCAGCCAGAAATTAGAGAAAATAGGAAACACGAGGGAAACCAGTCCTTCCAATGACTAGCCCTTTCCAAGGACTGGCCCCTTCCAAGGACTGGCCCCCTCCAAGGACGGCCCCACCTCTATTATCTTAGAAGGGCCTTTTACACCTTTTTGATTGTACATAGAGATCAGCATTAGCAGCCCAAAAACCATGCTTTCTATTTGCATAACCTCCCGTATACAAAAGGTCTCAGGTGGTTTACATTATCTTCTGGCCAAGAGGCCTGTTAACATTTTTATGGCTCTCTTCCTGGGTAATTGTCTATCAACCAGTCCTCTATTATCTTAGAAGGGCCTTTTACACCTTTTTGATTGTACATAGAGATCAGCATTAGCAGCCCAAAAACCATGCTTTCTATTTGCATAACCTCCCGTATACAAAAGGTCTCAGGTGGTTTACATTATCTTCTGGCCAAGAGGCCTGTTAACATTTTTATGGCTCTCTTCCTGGGTAATTGTCTATCAACAAGAAAACTCCTTTTCCATAGAAGTGTTTTTTCTTTACTCTGCATTACCCTCAAAATATTAAATAAAGTTACATTCCTGTAAAAAAAAGGTGCAGTGGGTTATAACAAAGAAAGTACTTAACTCAAAGATCTAATATTGCTAATACCAGGTCTACTACCTGTTTTTCTATATCAACCATATAAGATATGAAAATTTGGCAGCAAGTATTGGCTCAAGAAATGAAACCTTTAATCAGTCCTATTCTAATGATTATGACTCCTCAGAAGCCCCTACAATCCTAGGATGTTTTAAGCTTCTTGTGCCTCCCTCGGTCAGGAGGCCTCAAACAATCACATGCGCAGCTATACACATCCTGCAGGCATCAGAGAGCCTGCAGAAAGTCATCAGAGAGGTTTCTGGATTGAAACACCCTTTCAAATGCTTTTCCAGAGAATGTCAGAAGAGTAGAAAAGTAGGCAGATTTTTATTTTTGGGGGAGGTACATGCTCAGGAAATGCCAGGGGGAAAATCTGAGATCTGACTCGTCCTTGCCCATCGAATCTCTGCCACGTGACCATGTCATGGGTGGGATTCCTCACACTGGCTTCCTGCAGGGAAATATAATCATTGAAACAAACATTTATTGTGTTTATTATGACTAAGTCTGGTGTTATAAAGACAAGTACAATGCTTGGCATATAGTAGTACTCAATAAATATTGAATTAATTAAAGATATAACCCTAAGGGACTTCATGGTCTTTAGTTCAGATTCAGAACAATGTGAATTGGGGAAAGGATGCTTCTAAACTGAAAGACAGTCTTTAGATGTGCTGGGTGTGAAGAACTGTGGAGTCAGGACCATCTTCTCAATGTTTCCCTTGTACGCTCTTCTCTGAGCTCCCTGTGAGAAGCATGCTCTGAGCTCCCAGTGAAAACCAAGCAGAACCCAGGCAAAAAACACTGTTTGAGCTTAGAGCCAATGACTAGCAAATGAGTTCATTCCTTGGCTTGCAGGGGTTGCCTTGTACTAAAAATCTGGTCATGGTTTCAGAGTGACTAAGGGAAGCTTGAGAAAGAGGAAAAAATGACAAGAACCCCTTAAATACATCTGTATCAAATCAACCCTGGACTTGGTAATGAACACAAGGCATTCCTGAATCAGATGGGCCCAACATGGGGGAAATGTTGCTGCATACACTCCATGTATTGCCTTTTTGGTTTTTCCCCCACCTATCACCCTCCAGGGTACTTCTGAACCACATATCTAAGAGTTATCTATGTGAGAACCAAGGGTAATGATGGCTTCCTGATGGAGATTTCTTAAAAGAAGAATGAATTTTAATATTTGGATGGATGCCCAGATGGGAAAAAAGTATGAAAAGAAAGAGAGAGCATTGAAACAGAATGTTTGTAGAATGGAAAATGAAGTGAGAGGGTGCAAGAATTCTCATTATTCTTGGCACCTCTGTGGGGCTGCTGGCTTTTTAGTGGAATGCTCGGTATCTCTGTTCCTATTGTGCTACTGATGGCTGACGAGAGAATCTCTGATTCTGAAAGAGGAAAAATTGAGGGTAATAATAATTCGTGTTGAACTTTGGGGTCATCGTTTAATCTGTCTCATAATGTAGTTGTGTTTTGAGTTGGGGAAATGGCTAAAAATGATTTCTTTAGGGGTAGAAACTTTTAGTTACAATTTGGGCGCACACATCAGTGTGGTATGAAGTTTGGAAGATCTTTAAGGGGAAGAGGAAATAAGTAGAATCAACCAAGGAAAGCAATCAATCCAAATATTCATATCCAAAATGAATGGTGTCATTAACTTAGTCACCTCGGAAAGTTATACACTGATTCCTCTGAAGCTCTCACAGAAAAGTATTTTTGTAAGTGTTCTTCTTTTCTTTTATGTTACTGTTATTATTTAGAGGAGGAAATGCAGCTATGCTACACAGCATGTGGGATCTTAGTTCCGCAACCAGGGATGAAGCATGCACTCCTTGCAGTGGAAGTGCAGAGTCCTAGCCACTGGCTGCCAGGCAAGTCCCTTATTTTCTTTTCTTCAAAATGCCTTTATAGCCATTGTCTGTGCTCTTCAGTAACATAATTCTCATTGCTTTCTGGTTTCTCTTTGTTTAAAAATACACTATCATATTAGGAAGGGTGGTGAGGAAATAGAAAAAAGAAATATAGTTGATATCTTAGCATGAAAAAATCATGTTGCATTCCTTGAAATGATCAAACAACCTTGTTTATTGTAGGAAATGTCTAAAATTAACAAAGAAAAAAAATAATTTTCTTGTAATCCCAGCCACAATGAAAAACATTTTTAACATCTTTCAGGCTTTTTAATGCCTACCTATGTGGCAGATTTGAGGACTCATTATCATAGCTGAGGTGGGAGAGAATAAAAAGATAATTAATTTCCCCATTTCACCCCTTCCCTTTCTACCCTCTTCTCTCAAGACATAAAAAAGCAGTCTTGCCCTTGTCTTCCAAGGTTTAAGCTCATTTGTGTTTGGGTTTGTGTGTGTGTTGAATGTGTGTATGTGAATTGGGTTTGAAGGATGAAAATTGAGATGTGACCAACCAAGGCTTTAGTTTCAAAGATTAGGCTTGAGGAATTAAGAGATAATTGTGCTATGTGGAGGAGGAAAGAGATAAATTGGCGCTTTTGTGTAAAGGGTGGGGATAGCCCTAGAAGAGAGCTGATGTGCCCAAGGGAGGTTGAAAGGAGAGAATGGAGCTTGAAAAGGTCTGAGAGCTTCACCCCTCCCACTCAGCACCCCAGAGTGGCATAATCTTTCGTGATGTGTCCCTAGGGAGAGAGCACTGAACAGCACTGTTTTGAGATTAGTAGCAGAAACTGCCTGTAGCCAAACCTATGAAAAGTCCAGGCTCTGAAGGACACCTCTCTACTCATCT
The DNA here is from genome assembly GCA_006408695.1 of Aepyceros melampus. Taxonomy (NCBI): domain Eukaryota; kingdom Metazoa; phylum Chordata; class Mammalia; order Artiodactyla; family Bovidae; genus Aepyceros; species Aepyceros melampus. The sequence continues at coordinate 150,545 of SJXQ01004860.1, read as the reverse complement.
CCAGGACTGCTGCCCTTGTCAGTATCAAGATGTTCTATGAGGAATTATGGTAACAGAGGCACTTGACCATAGTCTAGAGGTAGGCACCTTTTCCATTTCTTGGTACCACATTATCCCTGGGTTAGTAGGAAGGTCCAAAGGAAAGTATGTGTGTAGGTGGGGGTGGGGGAGGGGTATGAACTAACAGTCCCTGACGTGGTTTTCTTCCTTTCAGCTAGGCAGCATGGGACTCTAAACCAGATTTCATCCAATTTAGAAAAAAAAAAGTGGTAATTCTTGCATCTGTATGGAAGGAGCAAATTCATGCCTGATATAGATGTGTTTTTCAAACACAGTCAGAATGGAATCACACTGTATAATGTATCATGATCATTCCATGCTGTTAAATATTCTTTGCAACATAATTTAAAGTAGCTGCATAATAACTCTTTGTGTAGCCAAAGTATAATTTACCTACTTCCTTCTAGCTAGATATTTAGGTGGTTTCTACTAGTCTTATTAAAATTTCTGAGATTAAACAATTATATTGCTATATGTCTTTACTCACATGCCTTATTTCATTAATTTCCAAAAGAATTCCTGAGTTGAAGATTCTCCAGAATTCTAAAACTCTTGAACTCTTGATGCATATCAATAAATTTTCCCACAGAGGGAATGTCTTACTTCTCACCAGTAGAATAGGAAGTTGTCCATTTCTTGGCACTCTGGTCAAACCTGGGAAGTAATGTTTTAAAAATGTTGGCAATTGGATGCTTGAAAAATGGTATTGCCATTTTAACACTCCCTTTAAAATAAAAGGACTATCATTTCTGTTCATTGATCACCTTAGTTTCAGACTTTTAACTAATTTGTAGACCTGATCTTCCTCCATAGATCATCAATTGTCCTGCTGAGCACAAATCACAAGATGTGTTATATAATAATAAAATGACTCCACCTAGATGCAAAGGAGGTGGGAATCAGGTGTAAGACAGATGTGTTCCTGGCTTAGCTGCACTACCCAGCCATGGTTCTCTGTTATCGAAGAGGAGACAGGTATCTTGGGGGGCAGGTAGCCATCTTTGTGACAACTACTTACAAACTATGCACCTGGATGGATTACTTTACCCCTCTACGTGTCCGTGTTCTCATCTGTTAGATGAGAAGGTAATCATTTAGAGAAGGTAACACCTACCTTGTTGGAGGACAAAATGGGACAGTTTTATAATGCTGAGAGCAGAGTGGTGACATATAGTAAGATCTCATGAAGAGTCAGCTGCTCTTATAAATATTTAAGCCTTTATTTTGGGATCCTATGTTGGGGTTCATCCTTTACAAAATTGTAGACATTATCTGTGCTTCATTTATCTGTATATGTATGACTTGTTTTCCTTAATAAAATTTTGGTTTTCAAGAAATGTACATTACAAAAGTTTTAAAGTTTAAAATAGAGAAAAAGGAAGAGAAAAAGAGATCCAGAACTGTGATTCTTTTCTGTATTCTTTCCAGTCTTTCCTTATTTGCATGTGTTCACATAGCTATAAGCATCATGTGTATATAATTTTGTACCCTAGCTTATGCATTTATGTTAATTTCATATTGACATATTGTCCTTATATTTGCCCTTTCTGGTGTTGTCTATATCGTTCCCGTGAATGAATGTTCTGTAGTTTCTGTGATGATTCCTGTAATATCAAACATTTGGGGGTGTTTCTAATTTTTATTGCTATCATAAATAGCATGATTGTAAACATTGTCTTTTGCATGGTGTTTTACATATTTTGACTTATTCCTTAGGACTTGGAACCAGAAATTAATTGCCAAATTGCATTTACCAACTGACAATGTCACCAACAAGCTGAAAATACATTTTACTGCACTCTAGGTGGCAAGGCTTTCTAGCTTTCAGTTATAAATATCATACAAACTTACAAAGTGTAACCTCAGTGCCTTTTTTTAAAAAATTATCTTTCCTTTATTTTTTTCTTTTAAAAGATATTATTTATTTTAATTGGAGGCTAATTACTTTACAATATTGAGTGGTTTTTGCCATACATTGACATGAATCAGCCATGGGTATACATGTGTCCCCCATCCTGAACCCCCACCCACCTCTCTCCTCATCCCATCCCTCAGGGTCATCCCAGGGCACCGGCCCTGAGCACCCTGTCTCATGCATCAAACCTGGACTGGTGATCTATTTCACATATGGTAATACACATGTTTCAATGCTCTTCTCTCAAATCATCCCAAAGGACACATACAGACTGAAAGTGAAGGGCTAGAAAAAGATATTTCACACAAGTGGAGACCAAAAGAAAGCAGGAATAGCAATACTCATATCAGATAAAATAGAGTGAAATATAGGCCATGAAAAGAGACAAAGAAGGACACTACATAATGATCAAAAGATCAATCCAAGAAGAAGATATAATAATTATAAATATATATGCACCCAACATAGGAGCACTGCAATATGTAAGGCAAATGCTAACAAGTATGAAAGGGGAAATTAACAGTAACACAATAATAGTGGGAGACTTTAATACCCCACTCACACCTATGTATAGATCAACCAAACATAAAATTAGCAAGGAAACACAAACTTTAAATGATACAATGGACCAGTTAGACCTAATTGATATCTATAGTACATTTCACCCCCAAACAATGAATTTCACCTTCTTCTCAAGTTCACATGGAATCTTCTCCAGGATAGATCACATCTTGGGCCATAAATCTAGCCTTGGTAAATTCAAAAAAATTGAAATCATTTCAAGAATCTTCTGATCACAGTGTGGTAAGATTAGATGTCAACTACAGGGAAAAAACTACTAAAAATGCAAACATATGGAGACTAAACAGCATGCTTCTCAATTACCAACAAATCACAGGAGAAATCAAAAAATAAATCAAAATATGCATAGAAACAAATGAATATGAAAACACAACAACCCAAAACCTATGAGATTCAGTGAAAGCACTGCTAAGGGGAAGGTTCATGGTAATAAAAGCTTAACTCAAGAAACAAGAGAAAAATCAAATAAATAACCTAACTTTCACCTAAAGCAACTAGAAAAAGAAGAAATGAAGAACCCCAGGGTTAGTAGAAGGAAAGAAATAATAAAAATTAGGGCAGAAATAAATGAAACAAGGGAGACTGCAGCAAAAATCAACAAAACTAAAAGCCGGTTCTTTGAGAAGATAAATAAAATAGATAAACCATTAGCCAGACTCATCAAGAAAAAAAGGGAGAAGAATCAAATCAATAAAATTAGAAATGAAAATGGAGAAATACAGACAACACAGAAATACAAAGGATCACAAGAGACTACTATCAGCAACTATATGACAATAAAATGGACAACTTGGAAGAAATGGACAAATTCTTAGAAAAGTATAACCTTCCAAAACTGAACGAGGAAGAGATAGAAAATCTTTAAAGACCCATCACAAGCATGGAAATTGAAACTGTAATAAAAAATCTTCCAATAAACAAAAGCCCAGGACCAAATGGCTTCACAGATGAATTCTACCAAAAATTTAAAGAAAAGCTAACATCTATCCTACTCAAACTCTTCCAGAAAATTGCAGAGGAAGGTAAACTGCCAAATGCATTTTTTGAGGTTACCATCACTCTAAATACCCAAACTCAGTGCCTTTCAATTTGCATTTCTTTCCTGACTTGTGATGAATAGTTTTTTCTTTTACTTTCTAGAGCTAGTTATTCTTCCTCTTTTGTGATTTTTTTTAAAAGAACCATTATGATAGCTTCTTGAATTAAATTATCTTGAAGCTGGTTTTCTCTCTACCTCAGAATGCTATTATATTGTCACCAGTGGTTATTTAGTACCTACGTTATACACAGCCATGAAGACATACCCCACATCCAAGGTAAGAAAAACCCAAGTAAGAAGGCAGGTGTTGTGAGAGGGCATCAGAGGGCAGACACACTGAAACCATAATCACAGAAAACTAGCCTATCTGGTCACAGAGACAATAGCCTTGTTTAACTCAATGAAACTAAGCCATACCGTGTGGAGCCACCCAAGATGAAAGGTTGCGGTGCAAAGGTCTGACAGATGTGGTCCACTGGAGAAGAGAATGACAAACCACTTCAGTATTCTTGCCTTGAGAACCCCATGAACAGTATGAAAAGGCAAAATGATAGGATACTGAAAGAGGAACTCCCCAGGTCAGTAGGTGCCCAATATGCTACTGGAGATCCGTGGAGAAACAATTCCAGAAAGAATGAAGGGATGGAGCCAAAGCAAAACCAACACCCAGTTGTGGATGTGACTGGTGATAGAACCAAGATTCGATGCTGTAAAGAGCAATATTGCATAGGAACCTGGAATGTTAGGTCCATGAATCAAGGCAAATTGGAAGTGGTCAAACAGGAGATGGCAAGAGTGAATGTCGACATTCTAGGAATTGGTGAACTAAAAGGGACTGGAATGGGTGAATTTAACTCAGATGACCATTATATCTACTACTGTGGGCAAGAATCCCTCAGAAGAAATGGAATAGCCATCATAGTCAACAAAAGAGTCTGAAATGCAGCACTTGGATGCAATCTCAAAAAAGACAGAATGATTTCTGTTCATTTCCAAGGCAAACCATTCAGTATCATGGTAATCCAAGTCTATGCCCCAATCAGTAATGCTGAAGAAGCTGAAGTTGAACTGTTCTATGAAGACCTACAAGACCTTTTAGAACTAACACCCCCAAAAGATGGCCTTTTCATTATAGGGGACTAGAATGCAAAAGTAGGAAGTCAAGAAACACCTGGAGTAACAGGAAAATTTGGCCTTGGAACTGGGAATGAAACGGGACAAAGGCTAATAGAGTTTTGCCAAGAGAATGCGCTGGTCGTAGCAAACACCCTCTTTGAACAACACAAGAGAAGATTCTACACATGGATGTCACCAGATGGTCAATATAAAAATCAGATTGATTATATTCTTTGCAGCCGAAGATGGAGAAGCTCTATACAGTCACCAAAAACAAGACCGAGAGCTGACTGTGGCTCAGATCATGAACTCCTTATTGCCAAATTCAGACTTAAATTGAAGAAAGTAGGGAAAACCACTAGACCATTCAGTATGACCTAAATCAAATCCCTTATGATTATACAGTGGAAGTGAAAAATAGATTTAAGGGACTAGATCTGATAGACAGAATGCCTGATGAACTATGGACAGAGGTTCGTGACATTGTACAGGAGACAGGGATCAAGACCATCCCCATGGACAAGAAATGCAAAAAAGCAAAATGGCTGTCTGAGGAGGCCTTACAAATAGCTGTGAAAAGAAGAGAAGCAAAAAGCAAAGGAGAAAAGGAAAGATATAAGCATCTGAATGCAGAGTTCCAAAGAATAGCAAGGAGAGATAAGAAAGCCTTCCTCAGTGATCAATGCAAAGAAATAGAGGAAAAGAACAGAATGGGAAAGACTAGAGTGCCGGGGTCCAGCCCCGGTGGATCCAGGGATATTCAAAGCGGGGACAGAGCGGGCGAGATAGGACAGGACAGGATAGCTCAGGACAGGATAGGATAGTAGGAAATTAGTAGAAAAATAGAAGGCTGACTAACTTGGTTTACGGGGAAAGCCAATAAAACCTTAAGACAAGAGGTTTGTACCATCTACGTGGGCCACCGGTGTCCACTTGGGTCTCTAGAGGGGACCCCACTGTGGGCCCTCTTTTCTCGTGGAACTTATAGCCAGGGCAAATAGGTAGACGTGGTGAGCCTCCGGCTCCAGATGGGAATTCAGCCTGGAATTAAAGTACAAGAGGACAGAGACAGAGAGACATGGGGGGAGCCAGATATCTTTAAAGAGGAAGCTCGGGAAAGCGAGTCATTTAAGAAACTGGTCCGTGAAGCTGGTCTGAAAAACTGCTCAGAGAGAACTGTTCCCGAGGAAACTGACTCCGGCTCCAAACTTTATTTTTCACATGTCCTTTTTATACAATGAAAATCAGTAAGTTTCACAAATGTTGGCAATAACAGCAGTCCTGACTCTTATCGAGAGCAGGCTTAGTCTCTGCACTAGAGATCTCTTCAAGAAAATCAGAGATACCAAGGGAACATTTCATGCAAAGATGGGCTCTTCATTATAAAGGACAGAATGGTCTGGACCTAACAGAAGCAGAAGATATTAAGAAGAGGTGGCAGGAATACACAGAAGAACTGTACAAAAAATATCTTCATGACCCAGATAATCACGACGATATGATCACTCACCTAGAGCCAGACATCCTGGAAAGTGAAGTCAAATGGGCCTTAGAAAGCATTACCATGAACAAAGCTAGTGGAGGTGATGGAATTCCCGTTGAGCTGTTTCAAATTCTAAAAGTGCTACACTCAGTATGCCAGCAAATTTGGAAAACTCAGCAGTGGCTACGGGACTGGAAAATGTTAGTTTTCATTCCAATCCCAAAGAAAGGTAATGCCAAAGAATGCTCAAACTACAGCACAATTGCACTCATCTCACATGCTAGTAAAGTAATGCTCAAAATTCTCCAAGCCAGGCTTCAGCAATACATGAACCGTGAACTTCCTGATGTTCAAGCTGGTTTTAGAAAAGGCAGAGGAACCAAGATCAAATTGCCAACATCCACTGGATCATGGAAAAAGCAAGAGAGTTCTAGAAAAATATCTATTTCTGCTTTATTAACTATGCCAAAGCCTTTGACTGTGTGGATCACAAGAAACTGGAAAATTTTTCAAGAGATGGGAATACCAGACCACTTGACCTGCCTCTTGAGAAATCTGTCTGCAGGTCAGGAAGCAACAGTTCGAACTGGACGTGGACCAACAGACTGGTTCCAAATAGGAAAAGGTATACGTCAAGGCTGTATATTATAACCCTGCTTATTTAACTTCTATGCAGAGTACATCATGAGAAATGCTGGGCTGGAAGAAGCACAGCCTGGAATTAAGATCACTGGGGGAAATATCAATAACCTCAGATATGCAGATGACACCACCCTTATGGCAGAAAGTGAAGAGGAGCTAAAAAGCCTTTGATGAAAGAGGAAAGTGAAAAAGTTGGCTTAAAGCTCAACATTCAGAAAACTAAGGTCATGGCATCTGGCCCCATCACTTCATGGGAAATAGATGGGGAAACAGTGGAAACAGTGTCAGACTTTTTGGGGGGGGGCTCCAAAATCACTGCAGATGGTGACCGCAGCCATGAAATTAAAAGACGCTTACTCCTTGGAAGGAAAATTATGACCAACCTAGATAGCATATTGAAAAGCAGAGACATTACTTTGCCAACAAAGGTCCATCTAGTCAAGGCTATGGTTTTTCCAGTGGTCATGTATGGATGTGAGAGTTGGACTGTGAAGAAAGCTGAGTGCCAAAGAATTGATGCTTTTGAACTGTGGTGTTGGAGAAGACTCTTGAGAGTCCCTTGGACTGCAAGGAGATCCAACCAGTCCATCCTAAAGGGGATCAGTTCTGGATGTTCATTGGAAGGACTGATGCTGAGGCTGAAACTCCAATACTTTGGCCACCTCATGCAAAGAATTGAGTCATTGGAAAAGACCTTGATGCTGGGAGGGAATAGGGGCAGGAGGAGAAGGAAACAGCAGAGAATGAGATGGCTGGATGGCATCACTGACTCCATAAGTTTGGGGATAAGTTTGGGTAAACTCCGGGAGTTGGTGATGGACAGGGAGGCCTACTGTGCTATGATTCATGGGGTTGCAAATAGTTGGACACTACTGAGTGACTGAACTGAACTGAACTTAATACACAGAATTGTCTGGGCATTTGGTCTGGGTATAATAATGGGAGAGAACTAGATCTGATGGAGTGATGGGGCCTGGGCATTATATCAGATGAAACCCAAAAGAAGACATAATGAGGCTGAACTCCTTCTTGGATGTTTATTGGCATTTGATTTATTTTTTTCTGAATTACCCATTTAAGTCATTTGTTCAATTTTTTCTTGATCACTTATGGATACTCTAAATTTTGATTATGTTTTGAAATGTTTTACTGTATGTATGAGACCAAGGAAGTTATATATAAATTGCTTTAAACTATTTTGTTATGGAGCCACTAACAAAATTCCATAACCTAATGGCTTAAACAACAGACATTTATTTTCTTACAATTCTGGAGGCTCAATGTCCAAGATGAAAATATCTGCAGATTTGGTCTCTGAGGCCTGTCTCCTTGGCTTGCAGATAGCTGCTGTGAAATAATAGAAAATGTACATATTGGTCTCTGCCCCCATTTGCTGGCATAGACCTCCCAAAACCTTTGTAGTGTCCTAGATGATAAGAGTACTACAAACATCCTTTGTTCTAATATTTGGTCTTTGACCCTGGTTCCTGACACAAAGCTCCTAAGGCCTTTGGGATTTCCTAGGTAACAGTAGTATCTTTTGTTGTAAAGAGGCAACTCCTGGATGGCTTTAGGATGGGGGCTTGTCACAAGATAGACCAAGTCATGATTTGAAGCTTGGAAATTTCAGCTCATTCCCCATTCTCTGGGAAGGGAAGAGAGGGACTAGAGACTGAGTTCGTGATTGACTATGCCTATGTGATGAAGTTTCCACAAAAATCCCCCAGGGTCCCCAGTGGCTCAGATGGTAAACAAACTGCCTGCAATGCAGGAGACCCAGGTCCCTGGGTCGGGACAATCTCTTGCAGAAGGGAATGGCTACCCATTCCAGTATTCATGCCTGGAGAATGCCATGGACAGAGGAACCTGGCGGGCTACAGTCCATGGGGTTGCAAAGAATTGGATACGATTGAGTGATTAATACTTTCACTTTTTCATGTGATGAAGTCTCCACAAAAATTCCCCAAGGTGGGGTGTTTGGGAAGTTTCAAGGTTGGTAAACACTCCTTTGTTCAGGGAGAATGATGAATCCCAGCTCCACGAGAACAGAAGCTCCTGCGCTAAGGACTCTTCCAGACTCTGCCTATGTATCTCTTCATCTGGCTGTTCACCTTTATCCTTTATTGTATATTTTATTATATAATCAATTGCTAAATGTGTTTCCCAGAGCTCTCTGAACTGCTTTAGCAAATAATGGAATCCACAGAGGAAGTCATGAGAACCTCCAGTCTGTAGTCAAGTAAGACCAAAGTTGCAGGTAACCTGGAGACCTAGTACTGGGGGAAAACCTTGTGAGACTGAACCCTTAACTTGAAGGGTCTAATTTAACTCAGTTAGTTTCAGAATTGAAATGACTTGTAGTTCACCCAGCTAGTGTCAGAGAATTGGTAGGTATGGGGGAAAAAAATCCCACTATCTGGCGTCAGAAATAGTGTGTTTGAGAAAAAGGAGAAACACAGGGAATTTTCCCTAGACAGCGGCCTCCTCATTGTGTGTTCACATGGTTGTCCCTCTGTACAAGTGTTCCCTTGTTTGTCTAATTTTCTCTTCTTGAAAGGGTGCTGATTGGACTAGGGACCACCCTAACAACCTCATTTTAATCTAATCATATCCTTTAAGGCCTTATCTCCAAATGCAGTCACATTCTTAGATACTTGGGGTTAGTACCTTAATGCATGAATATTGGGGGCAGAGAAGGCGATGGCACTTCACTCCAGTACTCTTGCCTGGAAAATTCCATGGGCCGAGGAGCCTGGCAGGCTGCAGTCCATAGGGTTGCTAGGAGTCAGACACGACTGAGCGACTTCACTTTCACTTTTCACTTTCACGCATTAGAGAAGGAAATGGCAACCCACTCCAGTGTCCTTGCCTGGAGAATCCCAGGGACAGTGGAGCCTGGTGGGCTGCCATCTATGGGGTCACACAGAATCGGACACGACTGAAGCGATTTAGCAGCAGCAGCAGCAGCAGCAGCAGCGACACAATTCCACCCATAACATACATACCTATATTATATATGTATACATGTATGCTAAGTCACTTCAGTTGTGTCTGACTCTGTGCGACCCCAGAGACGGCAGCCCACCAGGCTACCTCGTCCCTGGGATTCTCCAGGCAAGAACACTGGAGTGGGTTACCATTTCCTTCTCCAATGCATGAAAGTGAAAAGAGAAAGTGAGTCGCTCAGTCGTGTCCCACCGTCAGGGACCCCATGGACTGCAGCCTTCCAGGCTCCTCCGTCCATGGGATTTTCTAGGCAAGAGTACTAGAGTGGGGTGCCATTGCCTTCTCTGATACATGCATAGATTTTATATACATGCATACATGCATATATACATAAAGAAAAACATCTTTTAGATTTATTCATGATAGCTCTCCACATGATACTTATTTGCATGTTTATTTAGTTAAATCAGAGACAGAGTGCTCAGGGCTGGTGCACTGGGATGACCCAGAGGGATGGGATGGAGAGGGAGGGGGATTCAGGATGGGAGAACACATATACACCCATGGCTGATTCATGTCAATGTAAGGCAAAACCACTACAATATTGTAAAGTAATTAACCTCCAATTAAAATAAATAAATTTAAAAAAATATATATATTTTTAAAAGGATATTATAGTTGAGTTTCCTAGAAGCAAAGGCTGAATGGCAATTTGTATACAGGTGATTTATATGAGAAATACTCCCAGGAGAAAACTGTAAGTGCAATGAGGGAATTAGGGTGGGGAAGGGGAAGAAGCTGGGACGTGATTTGTGGTTAGGTCCAGACTCAGCTTGAAGAGAATGGGAAGAGCAAGCAGCAGCTTTGGCTGAAAATGACAATGGTAGATTCTCTAGAGAACATTTGTAGCAGCACCTGCAGAAGCTGGGCTAGGGCACTCCCAAGAGAGAAAGGATCCTGGGACGCCTGAACTAGATACCAACAGCATCTGCAATATCACCTTTTGCTTCATTTTGCCTGACACTTGGCCCACATGTAGAACAATGGTCTCCTACATTTGCTGATATTTTCTTCTGATATTTTTATGGCTTAAAAAATACTTGAAATTTATTTTCCTATCTAGTATGAGGTAGAAATATCATTTAATATTTTCCTAATGGCTTATGAGTTTTCTCAATACCAGTCATTGAAATAGATTACTGGGGCCTAACAGGGGCCACAATAAGTGGGAAATTGCTATTTGGTGCCAGCATGGGCACCTCTCTGAGGTGAAAGCACAAGATTTTTTATGATAATGAAATATTTTATTTATTCTGCCTCAAATAACTACTGTTTGAGAACACATAATATTTATAATATTAATGGAAATTAATCCCAGGTGGATCAGATGGTAAAGAATCTGCCTGCAGTGCAGGAGACCTGGGTTTGATCCTGGGTCAGGAAGATCCCCTGGAGAAGGGAGTGGCTACCCTCCTAGTATTCTTGCCTGGAGAATCCTAGGGACAGAGGAGCCTTGCGGGCTACAGACAGTAGGGTCGCAAAGAGTCAGACATGACTGAGCAACTAACACACCATCTATGAGAAGTCCAACTTACATTTTTTTTTCACATTTCAATACTGGATATTAATCAGAGAGATAGTCAAAATAATTATAGTCAAAGTTATTAGGTCAAAAACTTACAATAAACGTTGGGTGTTAATTTTGTTGTTCTTCCTGTCTAGTCACTAAGTCATGTCCAACTCTTTTGTGACCTCATGTAGCCTGCCAGGCTCCTCTGCCCTTGAGATTTCCCAGGCATGAATACTGGACTGGATTACCATTTTCTTAACATACAAATCAATTTTTGGTGTACAGTTCTTAGGCTACAAGAAAGAACTTTTGCTTTACTCCATTAATAGGAATATCTCAGTGCTGGAGTGCTCTTATTTTTTCTGCTGTTGATTTTTAGCATAGTTATTTGCGATTGAATGAATGGAATTGAGTGGAAGGGTACTCATTGTGTTTATTCTAAAGAAGAGAACATAGCCGATTACTATAGTAATAAGGAAGTAGAAGATCAGTGCAATTGCCCAATATTTTTGAAGCCAACGGGTTAGGCCTAAGAGGCTCTAGCTAGTTATTCTTGATCTAGGATCAAGCATTTATCCCAGTTATGCTCCCAGAGTGAGCAGGTAATAGTGGCAGAAGTGATGAAATTGGCCATTAGGAAGGTGCTTTATATTCAGCGTTGATGTTCAACTCAAGCAGTGAGGTCCTGTCACCATGTCTGAGAAGGTTTGTTCTTAGGGGATGCCTGGTCCCTAACCTCCTGGAACTGAACCTCTGAGAAGATGGAAGGTTAAGTCTGACTCCATGATCCTTGTTCCTATCACTGCTTCTCTTTCCTCTCAGGAGAACTGGTCCACATGAACTTCCAGACTCTCTTCTTCCTAGAGATGGTCTTGCCCCAGTGGTGTCACTGCTGCATTTTCTTCCTTAAAGAAAGCACCTCTCCCTTGGCTCATGGTGTATTTTCTTCCCTGGAGAATCCTAGGAAGATGCTTTCGTCCATCTTTCCTACAACGTCCAACTCCTCCAGCAAGTGACCTTCCTTCTAATCTTGGCAAAACCCTGCTGAGTCCTTAGTTGACCTCTTATTCCTTTTACAGTAGAAAAAGAGTTGTTCTATTATTTATCTTAACTTCTTGTAAAATCTTCATTTTATTCTTTGCTTCACTTTTCTTATCATGTTGGTGCACTCCCTTCACCACCAGCAACTTCCCCTTCCTCCCTGGGAAGGATACCTGCTGTGTATATTTTTATAATTCCTGTGACTTTCTCTTATCTTGGATGACTTCATGTTAGATTAACTCAGTCTGGCTTGGGGCATTCACACCCATGATTGCTTTAGTGCTACAGTGACCTTGCTGGAAAGATCTAGTATTGCTCATGAACTCTCTACAAAATGCTGACTTTAGCTTAGTGTGTGACTTGTTAGGGATGGGAGTCAGACATATCCCTGATTTCAGACCTGAAATTTGCTTATTCAGTTGAATCAGAAACTAATGTAACAGGGAGTGAAGTCTCCTAGCTATAGTAAAGAAGGAAGTAGGGTTACTATCCAATATAAATTATATCATGCGACCATTAAGTAGGAAAATGTTCAGAGAGGTTGATGAAATTGAGGCTTGGTTCCTTTGAATCAGCCTACAAATGACTCTGTCAAGGTCATAATCAGTGAACAAGACAGGGTCAGTGATATTTGGGTCTTGTTGTGGATACTGAATACCAAACATATCCTGGGTGGCAGACGTTCTTCCTGAAGCTATTTGTTGTGCAGCTCCAGTAGGTCAGAAATGTTTGGAAGGTAAGATCAATACAACCTATCTGATCCAGTCTCTTAACAATTTAGACCTGTTATACTCATTCATTTATCATTCATTTTTAAATTTTTATATAACAGGACCAAGTTAACCCTCGACCAAAACTGTGAAGTGATTATTATTTTTGTGCCAGTCGCCTCCTCTTTTGAAATATTCTGCTTTCCCCCACCTTTCTCAGGTGCTGAGGGTCATCAGATTTGCTCTTTCCTTCCTTCTAACATTTCATTGCTTCTCTTGACTCTTGCTATTTCTCTAAAACATACCCCTTCATGATTCTCTTCCCACAGAACCCTGATATTCAGGGTTAAACAATCTAGCTAACCCCAAACTCACTGGACAGTCTGGCTAACTATTCATCTAAGGTGCTGTAATACTGCAAACTCAACAGTGAGTTACTAACAGAATTTCTGGCATCAGGGGGCCTTTCTGGAGAAGTCTTTTTTAGAAGGTGCTGGTAAATTGAGAGGGTCAGTGGAGAATATGCAAGTGGCTGCCTACTTTCAAAGCATAATTGTTAAAAAGTTTTAAAAAGACTTTCCTATAAAATACTGTGGATTTGGGTTAGAAATAGATATTAGATAAAATACCAAACTGTGTCCTATCCTACAGGGCAATGTAACTATAACTTTAGGGGTTATCTATACTACTGGATAGAAATAATTTGCAACTAACTGTATTGTATAAAAGTGTACAGGTTAACTTGTGAAAGTGTCCCCTCTAAACAATAGCAAGAACAATGTCAAATGGAAGTATATTCTCCGAGGTAATTAAAAAAATCTTTGGGTAGGCTTGTGAAGCAATGTTGTAATATCACACTGACAAGGACATATTTCATTTTTTCCAGGGGTTGAAGATACACACACACTGATGGTTTATATGTGTATGTATATACAATAATATACATTATATATAGTATTATATATGCTATGTACATATAACATATAAAATGATATAAATATATATTTATACAAATACATGCCTATATATTTCTATTTCTCTCTATATAAAGCCTACATAACCACTTTTTAAAAATTGAAGTATAATTGACATAATATATATTAATTTCAGATGTAAAACATAATGATTTGATGTTTTAATAAATTACAAAATGATCACCATGATAATGCTAGTGACCTCCATCACCATACAAAGTTACTACAATATTATTGACTATATCCCTATACTGTACATTACATCCCTGTGACTTACAAGTAGAAGTTTGTACCTCTTAATCTCCTTCACCTATTATTGCCATCCCCCTTACTGCCCCCTCCCCAGGAATTACTAGATTGTTCTCTGTATCTGTGAGTCTGTTTCTGTTTTGCTATGTTTGTTCATTTGTTTTGTCTTTCAGATTTCACATATAAATGAAATCATATGGTATTTGTCTTTCTCTGTCTTATTTCATTTAGTACAAGGCTCTCTAGGTCCATACATGCTGTCACAAATGGCAAGATTTCACTCTTTCTTATGGCTGATTTCTCATATGTGTGTATCTTCTTTCTCAAAATTGCTTTGGCTATTTGGGGCCTTTTGTGGTTCCACACAATTAGGATTATTTTTTCTAGCTCTATGAAAAATATCATTGGCATATTAATATGGATTGCCCTGAATCTGTGGATTGCTTGGAAAGTATGGACATAAGAACAATATTAATTCTTCCAATCCGTGAGCATTTTCACATATAAATGAAATCATATGGTATTTGTCTTTCTCTGTCTTATTTGATTTAGTACAAGGCTCTCTAGGTCCATACATGCTGTCACAAATGGCAAGATTTCACTCTTTCTTATGGCTGATTTCTCATATGTGTGTATCTTCTTTCTCAAGATTGCTTTGGCTATTTGGGGCCTTTTGTGGTTCCACACAATTAGGATTATTTGTTCTAGCTCTATGAAAAATATCATTGGCATATTAATATGGATTGCCCTGAATCTGTGGATTGCTTGGAAAGTATGGACATAAGAACAATATTAATTCTTCCAGTCCGTGAGCACAACATATCTTTTCATTTATTTGTGTCATCTTCAATTTCTTTCATTAAGGCCTTATAGTTTTCAGAGTATAGGACTTTCACCTCTCTGTTTAAATTTATTCCTAGGTATATAATTCTTTCTGATAGAATTGTAAATGTATTGATTTCTTAATTTCCCTTTAGGATAATCCTTTATTAGTGTATATTAATAGAAATACAACACATTTCTGTATATTAATTTTGTATTTTACAACTTTAATGATTTGTTACTTCTAATAGTTTTTTTTTTTCAACACCCTTTTATAGCATCATATTGTCAGCAAATAGTGACAGTTTTACTTTTTTCCTTTCAAATTTGGGTATCTTTTATTCTTTTTATGTCTGATTGCTGTATTTAGGACTTCCAGTACTATATTGAATAAAATCGTTAGAGTGGGCATCTTTGTCTTGTTCCTAATTCTAGAGGAAAAGCTTTCAGCTTTATACTGTTGAGTACCATGTTAACTGTGGGTTTGTCATATATGGTTTTTATTACATTGGCATATGTTTCTCTCACACCTGTTTTGTTGAGGCTTTTTTTTTTTTTAAATATCATGAATGGATGTTGAGTTTTGTTAAATCATTTTTCTGCATCTATTGTGATCATAGGATTTTTATTCTTTGTTTTGTGAAAGTGAAAAGTGAGAGTGAAGTCACTCAGTCACGTCCAACTCTTTGCAACCCCATGGACTAGTAGCCTACCAGGCTCCTCCGTCCATGGAATTTTCCAGGCAAGAGTACTGGAGTGGTGCCATTTCCTTCTCCAGGGGATCTTCCTGACCCAGAGATCAAACCTAGGTCTGCTTTGCAGGAAGACACATTACTGTCTGAGCCACCAGGAAAGCCCCTAGTTTTGTTAATGTGGTATATCACATTGATTGATTTGCAGATACTGAACCATCCTTGCCTCTCTGGAATAAATCCCACCTGATCATGGTATATGATCTTTTTAATGTATTGTTAAACTCAGTTGCGATATTTTGTTGAGGATTTTTGCACCTATGTTCACCTGGGATAGTGGTCTCTAACTTTATTTTTAAAGTTCCTTTGTCTAGTTTTCATATCAGGGTAATGCTGGCCTCATATAATGAGTTTGAAAGTTTTCCTTCCTCTTCAATTTTTTGGGAGGAATCACTTAACATGAATAGTTATTAACGGTTTAAAGTTTTGGTAGAATTCCCCTGTGAAGTTGTCTGTTCAAATTTTCTATTTCTTCTAATCTTGGAAGATTGTATGTTTCTAGTAACTTATTCGTTTCTCTAGGTATTGTTCAATTTGTTGATGTGTAACTCTAGTACTCACTTATAATTCATTGTATTTCTGTAGTATTGCTTATAATTTCTCTTTTATTTCTGATTTTATTTATTTGGGCCTCTTTTTCCTTGATGAATCTGGCTAAAGGTTTATCAATCTTATTAACTTTTCAAAGGACCAGCTTAGTTTTATTGATCTTTTCTATTTTTTTTGTTTGTATTTCATTTATTTCCACTCTGATTTTATAATTTCCTAACTTCTACTAACTTTGTATTTTATTTATTATCTTTCTAGTTACTTTAGGGAGAAAGTTAAATTGTTTATTTGAGACCTTTCTTATTTCTTGAAGGTAGGTCTGTATCACTATGAACTTCCCTCTTTTTCTATGTTTCATAGATTTTGGATCATTGTGTTTCCATTTTCCTTTGTATCAAAGTTATAAAAAATTTCCTCTTTGATTTCTTCATTGACTGGTTGTTTGTTTAGTAGTATATTGTGTAATATCCATGTGAAGACATTGTGTATCTTCTGTTATTTGCCTTCTCTTGGTCTCCTTATGGTTTTGTAATTGTCTTTACTATTAATGTTTCTCTTATGTGTGTGTATATCTATTGTATTGTTTTCATTTGTGGCTGCCATGAGGATCATAGATCAGTTCAGTCACTCAGTTGTGTCTGACTCTTTGTGATCCCATTCTGTTCAGTTCAGTTCAGTCGCTCAATCGTGTCTGACTCTTTGAACCCCATGAATCGCAGCACGCCAGGCCTCCCTGTCCATCACCAACTCCTGGAGTTCACTCAGACTCATGTCCATCGAGTCAGTGATGCCATCCAGCCATTTCCCCTCCCATAGACTATAGCTATCAGACTTCCCTGTCCATCACCAACTCCTTGAGCTTGCTCAACTCATGTCCATAGAGTTGGTGATGTCATCCATCCATCTCCTCCTCTGTCATCCCCTTCTCCTTCTGCCTTCAATCTTTCCCAGCATCAGGGTCTTTTCCAATGAGTCGATTCTTCACATCAGGTGGCCAAAGTATTGGAGCTTAAACATCAGTTTTTCCAGTGAATATTTAGGACTGATTTCCTTTAGGATTGACTGGATTGATCTCCTTGCAGTCCAAGGGACTCTCAAGAGTCTTCTCCAACACCGCAGTTCAAAAGCATCAATTCTTCGGTGCTCAGCTTTCTTTATGGTCCAGCTCTCACATCCATACATGACTATGCTGGCAAAGTAACATTTCTGCTTTTTAATATGCTGTCTAGGTTTGTCATAGCTTTTCTTCCAAGGAGCAAGCATCTTTTATTTTCATGGATTCAGTCATCATCTGCAGTGATTTTGGAGCCCAAGAAAATAAAATCTCTCACTGTTTACATTGTTTCCCCATCTATTTGCCATGAAATGATGGGACCAAAAGCCTTGATCTTAATTTTCTGGATGTTGAGTTTTAAGCCAACTTTATCACTCTCCTATTTTACTTTCATCAAGAGGCTCTTCAGTTCCTCTTTGCTTTTTGCCATAAGGGTGGTGTCATCTGCATATCTGAGGTTATTGACATTTCTCCTAGCAATCTTGATTCCAGCTTGTGCTTCATCCAGCCTGGCATTTCACATGATGTACTCTGTTTATAAATTAAATAAGCAGGGTGACAATATACAGCCTTGATGTACTCCTTTCCCAATTTGGAACCAGTCTGTTGCTCCATGTCCAGTTTTAACTGTTGTATCTAGGCCTGCATATAGATTTCTCAGGAGGCAAGTAGTTGGTCTGATATTTCCATCTCTTGAAGAATTTTCCACAGTTTGTTGTGAAACACACAATCAAAGGCTTTGGCATAGTCAATGAAGCAGAAGTAGATGGTTTTTTTTTTTTTTGAATTCTCCTGCTTTTTCTATGATCCAATGATATTGGCAATTTGATGTCTGGTTCCTATAAGGTGATATCTACGATCCTCTGGTTACCAGGATCCAGGAATCAGAGGACAATAGATATCAATCTACGAATATAGCAGCTTATTTTAAGCTGGCTGGCATTTGTGTTTGAATGTGTTCTAAAAGCACAACATATGTCACATGTACCCTCTCAATATTTTGACATCATTTTTTATATCCTTTTATCTTGTGTGCTGCTGCTGCTGCTAAGTCGCTTCAGTCCTGTCTGACTCTGTGCGACCCCAGAGACTACAGCCCAACAGGGTCCCCCGTCCCTGGGATTCTCCAGGCAAGAACACTGGAGTGGGTTGCCATTTCTTTCTCCAGTGCATGAAAATGAAAAGTGAAAGTGAAGTCACTCAGTCGTGTCTGACTCTTAGCAACCCCATGGACTGCAGCATTTTCCAGGCAAGAGACCTGGAGTGGATTGCCATTGCTATCCTTTATTTATTATAGTTGACTTTACTACTTTTGTTTTTTAGCCTTCATAGTAGCTTTTTAGTGGCTGATCCACTGCCTTTACTATATATTTGCCTTTACCATGGTATTTTTTTCTTTTATTTATTTTGTTATTTCTAGGTCACAGTAGAAAAGCGACCTTTAATTTTCCACTTAAAGAAGATCCTTACCATTTCTCAAGAGACCAGTTTAGTGACTTTAGAGACCAATTTTGCTAATTTCCAAAACTTTGTCTCTTCTTTACTTCCGAATGATAACTTTAAAAGGTAGTAAATTCTTGGTTGTAAGTTTTTTTCTTTCAGCACTTTAAATATATTGTGCCACTCCCTTCTGATCTACAAAGTTTCTGCTAAAAAATCTGCTACTGATGGTCTTGTGAGGGTTCCCTTGCAATAACTAGTTGTTTTTCTCTTTCTACCTTTAAAATTCTCCATTGTTAGCATTTGTCATTTTAATTACAGTATGCCTTGGTGTGGATCTTTTGGGGTTAATTTTGTTGGGACTCTGTACTTTCTGCATCTGAATATCTTTGTCTTTTCCGAGGTTAGGGAAGTTTTCTGTCATTATTCAAATAAGTTTTCTACCCCTTTCTTTCACTGCTCCTTCTGAGATTCCTATAATGTGAATGTTAGTGTGCTTGATATTGTCCCAAAGATCCCTTGAACTGTCCTTATGGTTTTAAATTCTTTTTTTCTTTCTGCTGTTCTTATTGGGTGATTATTATTCTTTCTTCCAGATTGCTTATATATTTATCCAATCTGCTATTAGTTCTCTTCAATTTATTTTAAAATTTCACTTATTATATTTTTCAGCTCTGATTGGTTCTTTTTTTTTATTGGAATGTAATTGATTTACAATGTTGTGTTAGTTTCTACTGTACAGTGAAGTAAATCAACTATATGTATTCGACCTACCCTCTTGGACCACCCTCCTTCCCTCCACACCCTATCCCACCCATCTAAGTCATCACAGAGCACTGAGCTGAGGTTCCGGTGCTTCACATTTATAGTAGGTTCCCACTAACTATCTATTTTACACATGATAGCATATATATGTTAATCTCAGTCTCCCAGTTCATCCAACCCTTCCCTTAGCCCCTATGTCCACATGTGCATTTCTCTAAGAAAATATGGACACAGATTCAGTTCAGGGCAGTTCAGTCCAGTTGCTCAGTCATGTCCGACTCTTTGCGACCCCATGAATCACAACACGCCAGGCCTCCCTGTCCATCACCAACTCCCGAAGTTCACTCAGTCTCACGTCCATCGAGTCCGTGATGCCATCCAGCCATCTCATCCTCTGTCGTCCCCTTCTCCTCCTGCCCCCAATCCCTCCCAGCGTCAGGGTCTTTTCCAATGAGTCAACTCTTTGCATGAGGTGGCCAAAGTACTGGAGCTTCAGTTTTAACATCATTCTTCCAAAGAAATCCCAGGGTTGATCTCTTTCAGAATGGACTGGTTGGATCTCCTTGCAGTCCTGTCCCCTTCTCCTCCTGCCCCCAATCCCTCCCAGCATCAGGGTCTTTTCCAATGAGTCAACTCTTTGCATGAGGTGGCCAAAGTACTGGAGCTTCAGTTTTAACATCATTCCTTCCAAAGAAATCCCAGGGTTGATCTCTTTCAGAATGGACTGGTTGGATCTCCTTGCAGTCCAAGGGACTCTCAAGAGTCTTATCCAACACCACAGTTCAAAAGCATCAATTCTTCAGTGCTCAGCCTTCTTCACAGTCCAGCTCTCACATCCATACATGACCACAGGAAAAACCATAGCCTTGACTAGATGGACCTTAGCTGGCAAAGTAACGTCTCTGCTTTTGAATATGCTATCTAGGTTGGTCATAACTTTTCTTCCAAGGAGTAAGTGTCTTTTAATTTCATGGCTGCAGTCACCATCTGCAGTGATTTTGGAGCCCAAAAAAATAAAGTCTGACACTGTTTCTCCTGTTTTCCCATCTATTTCCCATGAAGTGATGGGACCAGATGCCATGATCTTTGTTTTCTGAATGTTGAGCTTTAAGCCAACTTTTTCACTCTCACATACATATAAACACACACAGAACCCCATGTGAAGATGAAGGCAGAGATGCAGTGATGCATCTACAAACCAGGAAACACCAAAGATTGCCAGTAAACCACGAGAAACTAGAAGAGAGATGTAGAATAAATTCTTCCCTCCTAACTCTCAGAAGGAACCAACACTACTGATACCTTGACCTCGTATTTCTAGCCCCCAGAACCATGAGATAATCAATTTCTGTCATTAAAGCTACTCAGTTTGTGCCCTTTGTCACTGCAGCCCAAGAAATCTAATACAGGGACCCCAGAGCATGAGGCCCCTGCTTTCTCTTCTCTTTGCCCCTCATGCACCAGAGCAGTTTCCTCCAAAGTGTGTTCCCTGGAGATGGGTGCTTCCCCAGATCTTCCTGAGGGACCAGAGGAAACGAAGCCAATAGGTCCATATGTCAGTAGAGCCGCCCTGCATTCTGTGTTTTTATACCTTTAGGCCTCCGTGTAAAAAGTGCCTTCAAAAGCAATTCATTTGCCAAAACAGTTAGAAACCCCTGTAGCTACCCTAACAGTGGGGGCTCCTTTTTTCACCACTTTGTGAACCTTCCAAATGTTCTTGTGCAGTGTTTTCTTAGTCTGTGCTGGACTATGATAAGTTCCCTCTTGTGGTCACTGTTTGCAAGGCTGAACAATGGACCTGCTCCTGGAAATGTGAAGTCAGGAAAGAGGAAGTCTCCAGGCACTGAATTAACAGGGCTGTTTTTCCCCACCCAGCTCCAGAAGGCCAGGTTTCTAAGCCCTCCCCAGAGAGCAGGGTCTGATAGCAGCATGGCTGGGGCAGGAAGGTGGGGGTGATTATAGGCAGCAAGAGGAGAAAGAGAATGGCATGACTTGTCCTGACCCCATGATGGTTTTTGAAAAGCAGTTTTATCTGGCTTGGGTTCCTGCCTCCCCGCTCTGACTCAGGGTGGTGCTCATCACCTTTGCTCTCACCTGTAGGTACTGCTCTCCTTTTTCCAGACTTGAGGGCTCATTTGCTCCATGTGGTGAGTGCTTTGGGTCATCTATGCTGTGGGCTGGTGTGGACCTAGAGACCTATTCTGCCCTTCTACTCCCAGAAGTCCTCACTCTTCTCTTTGCCCCATGGTCCAGCTGCATCACACATTCATGGAGCAGCTGATCAGGCCTTCATGGTCAAGTCTGTTAGCTGCTCAGTCATGCCCTACTCTTTGCAGCCCCATGGAAAGTTCTGGGACTGCAGCCCACCAGGCTCCTCAGTCCTTGGGATTTTCCAGGTGAGCATACTGTAGTGGTTTGCCATTTCCTTCTCCAGAGTCATGGTCAAGGGTACTTTGTAACTACACCTGTGACCACAGGCCATGGAGAGATGAGAAGTAGAGCAATCTCAGTAATGAGATAAAAATTAGCCCTGTTCTATGCATGGTTCCTAGGGCCCTAGCAATTCTATTAGGTAGGTACTACTATCCTCATCTATTACTCTTGTTGTTTAGTTGCTATTCATGTCTGGCTCTTTTCGCAACCCCATGGACTAGCCCTCCAGGCTTCTCTGTCCATGGGATTTCCCAGGCAAGAATACTGGAGTGGGTTGCCATCTGACTAATGATGAAATTGAGGCTCAGAGAGGTTAAATAAGTTATCTAATCTTGCGTGGCCCATAAATGAGAGAGCAAGAATCTAACCCAGGCAGTCTGGCTCTAGAGCTCTGCTCTGAAGCACCATGTACATCACCCTTAATGGAGACTCACAGTAGAAGGCCTCAGTTACAGGCCCAGGAGAATGAATGTTTGGGTATGTTTCTGTGGTCTAAGAGAGTGTTGAAAATAATGGGGAAGGTGCAGGTTAATAGTAATCCACAAATTAACAAGGATGTTACCTGTTACACAAAGAGCATAATAAGAACTACAGTAATTACTGAGGTAAATTGCCATGGTGACTTTTTTTTTTTTTTTTACCAAACACAAACAAGTGGCAGATTATTACAACCTCTCCTTAGGCCTTAGGCTAACCTAAAGGAAATGTTAAATTATCGAAAGGAACCCCTTCTCTCAACCACAGTAAGGAGGCTCAGCATCACTACAGGTGATAAATAGCCAATACATTTCATTGTCATTTCCATATCTGATTTCCCTGGAAAGTTAGAAGTCTTCACCAAGAATGTCCTAGAAATGCATGCAAGCAAAGAATTCTTTTCTTAATACCTATTTTTAATGCCATGTTGGTTCTATGGTCCTTCCTTTCCAGGTGGTAGAGTTGAATGCCTTTGCCAGGCGGTAGCCTTTCCCAGGGACGGCGGAGCCTGGTGGGCTGCCACCTACAGGGTTGCACAGAGTCGGACACGACTGAAGCGACTTAGCAGCAGCAGCCTTTGCCACCTGTGGGGTTAGCTGTCCCAACCCTTCTCTGGAGACAGGTTTCAGTGTGATTTCCGTGGCACAGTCTAGGTGTGATCTAATGCTGAGAGCCCAGGTCATACCTGATTAATGGCCACAGCTGCCTGGCTAATTGGAGTGTGGGCCTCCTGCCTCCCTGCCACACCAGGCTCTAGCTTACAGAATGCCATTCTTTGCTTGTCCTTGCACTGGTGGAAAGTGCAATTCCCAGCTTCAACGTGTGGGACCAAGAGCTCCAGTTCACGCAGGCTACATGCCTGTGAAGTAATTGAAGCCAGGGCTTCCAATGGACTCTCACTGCCGGACTGAGTGGGAGGTTAAAAGACACAACTGCTAATAGGCACTGAAAGCTGTGCTGTCTCCCTGGAGGCACGAGGCACTAGCACAGGAGATCGATATGGCAGCGATTATCCCACTTCTATCACTGTCCCCTTTCACCCAGACGAGATAATGGGAGGGTTGTCCCCAGAGTCTGCTATTAATATTACGTGGAGAACTGGAGGTGAGACCAGAGGAGGCAATGGTCCCGTTTCCAAGTTCCTTTTGCGGTGGACTTTTGATTATAGGACTATTGACCAGATTATTCTTCTAGACAGATCTTCTCTTTAAAAACAAAAATCCTCCATGGAAATTCAATTTATGAACCAGCAACAAGCAAAGGTGACAGGAGTCACTGATGCCTCGTTCCATGTTGCCATGGCCCAGCTTGAGTTCACCAGCCGAGGTGGGCAGTGTGTGTACCTCCTTCTCTGTCTAGGCGTTTTCTTCTGCAGCCGCTATAGCAGCTCTTTCAGCTGACCCACGGGGTCACAGGAAATTGAGGGGTTTGTGATGCCCCAGGGGCCACCCTCAGGCTTCCCAGGTGGTGCTAGTGCTTAAGAACCTGCCTGCCAGTGCAGGAGACATAAGAGACACAGGTTTGATCCCTGGGTCAGGAAGATTCCCTGGAGGAGGTCATGGCAATCCACTCCAGTATTCTGGCCTGGAGAATCCCATGGACAGAGGCGGCTGATGGGCTACAGTCCATAACGTTGCACAGAGTTGGACACGACCGAAATGACTGAGCACACGTGCACTCAGGGCCACCCTCAAACAATTCGGTTCCAGACGTGGCAGAAAAATACTCCAGTTTTCTGTCACTCAGTGGGAATATTTGAGATGAATTCTACACAAATCTTCAGAGTATCTCCAATAGATTGTGGCCCTGCTGTTCTCAGAGATAATCTGTTTAGGAATACACCCTTTGTGGTTTCTTTGACCTTCCTAGTTTCTCTTTCCCCACCTGTGCTTCCTGAGGTTACCTTTGAATATATTATACTACCCATGTCTTAATCACTTTCTCAGGATTTTCATCTGGGGGCATCAAGTCAAGACAGCAGGAAGAGAGGCTCAGAGTTAGATCATTTGGCTTCCTCCTTTCCCCTGCCCCCGGCCCCACTCTCCTCCTCCCTAAAACTCCTGTGGAACTCCAAGCATGCCACCCAAGGACTGTCTATCCTCTTTTCACACTGAAAACCCCCAAGGCTTAATTGATGTGTTCCCCCCAAGTCCTGCTCTTTTTCTTGCTTTCCTTATCTTTGAAAATGTCCCCACCGTTCCTCTAGTTCCCCAGGGCCAGAAACTCTAGTCTAGTCTTATACTTCTTATGGTCCATCGACTAAACTCCTCTTGCTCCTCATACAATTTAGTGTGCTTCTGCTGCTAAGTCGCTTCAGTCATGTCCGATTCTGTGCGACCCCATAGACGGCAGCCCACTAGGCTCCTCTGCCCCTGGGATTCTCCAGGCAAGAACACTGGAGTGGGTTGCCATTTCCTTATCCAATGCATGAAAGTAAAAAGTGAAAGTGAAGTCGCTCAGTCGTGTCTGACTCCTAGCGACCCCATGGACTGCAGCCTACCAGGCTCCTCCATCCATGGGATTTTCCAGGCAAGAGTACTGGAGTGGGTTGCCATTGCCTTCTCCATACAATTAGTGTATATCCTCCTAATTCTATCATCTAAATAGTTCTTGAACACTATAGTTAGAATCCATTCTAACCATCTCCACTTCCATAATCCCTCTGACCCTACATGTCCTTGGAAGGGTGTTTGCTTGGTGGTCTCTCCAGTAGATGCTGTTGGTGCCATATCCAGAACTCCTTGACAGCTGTTCTGGGTGAGTTCAGTGAGTCTGCAGGTAACAGCTTAAACCTATGGACTTCTGCAAAGAATTATGCTTGGCTTACAACCCATCTAATCAGGGATGCTGGGAGATTAGACCCTCTTACTCCCCTGGAGCATCTGATGACTGATGCAGAGTTCAGTGATGCTCAGACCCTCATGTCAAGGTGGGACCACTATGTGCTGCAACCTGAACCTCAGTACACTCTGTGGCTGAGGTCAAGGGTGGGCTATCTGGGACCAAGTCTTTGCTGTGTTTCTCTCCTTTCCTTATTCTTTTCTCTTCACTCTTTTATTTTTTTCCTGGATAACAGTCCATTTAAATCACATGGACCAGAATACCCATCTCAGGCTCTGCCTCTAGGTACCTCAACACAAAAATCTTCATGAACTAGTGGCACTAACTCTACTCTTTATGAAATATTCTCTGCTGCAATCAAATGTTTGGGAAATTTTTATAGGCAATGTTATCCATTCTTTGCTTCAGTCCTTCTTTGGAGTAAGTTTCTCACTTGTCCTTTTTGCTGTCTCTTTCTTGAATTTTCTTCTTCTCTCCATCCCTTTTGAATCAATAGCCCTGTGGAACCATAAAATTTTCTTGCTAAAACTGTGTTAAGAATTTTTAAAATATGTTTTTCAAAGTATTTATATCAGTCTGTTAGTTTTCTTTTTTTGAAATATGCTTTTCTAGTTTGGGTATCAGAATAATGCTGGCCTCATGGAATGAGTTGATAAGCAAGGCAAAGTTAGTTTCAGTCCTTCCTTGAGTACTTGATGTGTGCCCAGACACATCTGACTCTTGCAACCCCGTGGACTGTAGCCCGCCAGGCTTCTCTGTCCATGGAATTTCCCAGGCAAGAATACTGGAGTGAGTTGCCATGTCCTCCTCCAGCGATATACCTGGTTTGCCACTTCTATCTTTTCTCCATCCCCAAAATCCAGTCTGCCTCTGAATTCCAGAGTGCTGCCTTCTGTAGCCATGTTGTAATGTGCTGGGATTCATTTCCTGCATGTATAAACTGAGAATGGTAAAATATATAGATTTCTGAATCTCTTGTGCTAGCATTCTGTGTTTTCCAGATGGATTTTCATGCTGTTTACATTTTTACCTTTTTAAAGAAGATTTCCCCTCTATCCCCAGTAACCGAGAGTCCTGATTGATAATTGACTGCAGACCCACTGCAAGTATATAAAGATCAAACGAATGCATATTTCTAATGAATTATTTACATTGTGTATAAGCATTAGTGCAAGTGGTTTTGTTGAAATGGAATCACAAGTTAAAAGTCAGTGCTGGATGAAGGGAAGGGAATATTTCTCATTTCCAGTTAGATGGAAGAAAAGAGTTCTGGGAAGAGCAGAGATTTTAAGGACTTTTATACCAGGGCAGGGAGAAGGCCCGAAGGCATTTTAGCAAAGAGAAAAATCTTCCAGTCACAGGATATAGAGCAAGAGAAAAACTAAGATGAGGAAGAAAGAAGTATCTATTTATATCTTTTGCCCATTTTTTGATTGGGTTGTTTGTTTTTTAATATTGAGCTGCAGGAGCTGTTTATATATTTTGCAAACAAACTTCTGGTTATCAGGAGTGGGGAGGAGGGATAAATTGGGAGATTGCTATTTGATATATGCAGTACGACTTCTAAAATATAGAGCTAATAAGGACCTATTGTATAGCACGAGGATCTCTAGTCACTATTCTTTAATGCCCTATACGTGTAAAGAAGATAGATACATGTATATGTGTAACTGATTCATTTTACTGCATACCTGAAACTAACACAACATTGTAAATCAACTGTATTCCAAATTAAAAGAGAAGGAAAGAAAAGATGAAAGAAAAAGAAATGGTAAATGTGGTGGGCTCTGTGTCCATCCTGAGCAAAGCAAATCCCAGGGACTCCTGCACTGTCAGTCATGCTGCGTTTATATTGAAAGTAGGAGTTAAGTGCTTCATAAAGACAGTGAACTGGAAATATTGTGGAAATAGTAGTAATAGGGAATATAAGTATAGCCAACATTTACTTACTGCTTACCATATGCTTGATTTTGGACAAGTGCTTTACATGTATGACCTTGTTTAATCACCCCAACATGGAGATGCAAAAGATAATATCATGATTTCCCCTTTATCCATGAAGAGACTGAAGTATGTTATTTCCAGCAACTTTTCAAAGGCCATGCAACTGTTAAATGTTGCAGTTAGAATTCAAATGAAGTTTTGTCTAACTCTAAAATATGATACTGATTCTGATTCACTAACATAAATCCTAAAATAAATAAATAATGTGCATGCTTAACAAGTTAGAACAAACTTATCCAGGAGGATATTGACTGAATTTTCTGGTTGAAGTGACCTCAGTTCAAAATCTGAGATTTTCCCCTCTTCTGAACATGAACTATTTAAATCCTCAGCACATTCTAAAGATTCAAACTGTTTTCTCAGAAGTCGACCAGTTCATTTCCTCCCTGAGAATTATAATTGGGGTAGCTTCATCAGTGGTAGCCAAACTTTTCAAATTACATAAATATAAAGAAATGTTGATATGCTTTTCAGAGGAGGAAAGATGATCTTTTTCTTTCATATTTTCCCCTTTCTTCCTCGCTTCCTTTCTACCTTCTTTCTTTCTTGCTATGCCAATCTTAATAAAGTCTATCAACTGCCTTTCATGTTCCAAAATAAGTCTTGCCTTACAAAAGAAATAGTACCTGCATGTTTAATTTTTTACCCTGAAATGATATGAGAACGACAATTTTAAATAAGCAAATCTGACATCATTCCTTGTGAAATCCTTGTTAATAACTGAGCATCTCTTACATGTCAGACACTGTGCTTAGCACATATTTTATTTCATAACATCTTTTGAAACTGAGCACTATTATTCTCATGGGATTAGTAAGTAAAGTCACTCAGTCGTGTCTGACTCTTTGTGACCCCATGGGCTGCAGCCCACCAGGCTCCTCAGTCCATGAGATTCTCCAAGCAAGAATACTGGAGTGGGTTGCCATTACCTTCTCCAGGGGATCTTCCCAACCCAGGGATCAAACCCAGGTCTCCAGCATTAGAGGCAGACGCTTAACCTCTGAGCCACCAGGGAAGTCCTTCTCATGGGATTAAATGATAGTATTCTTTCCAGTTTAAAAAAAGAATAAACTGAGGTTGAAAGTGAAAGTGTTAGTCACTCAGTAGTGTCCAACTTTTGTGGCCCCATGGACCATATCCCACCAGGTTTCTCTGTCCATGAGATTCTCCAGGCACTTTCCTTTAATGGAGTGGGTTGCCATTCCCTTTCTTCTCCAAGGGGTCTTCCCCACCCAAGATTGAACCTGGAGTTCCCTCATTACAGGCAGATACTTTACCATCTGAACCACTAGGGAAGCCCAAACTGAGGTTGACGGAGGATAAATCACTTACTCAAGGTCACACAGATAGTAAATGGTGGAGGTAAGATGAAATCTAAGCTGCCTGATTTCAAGGACTGTGCTTGTAATCCTAACATCATATTGTATTTCACCAGAGGAAGAGATAGTCCTGCCAAATTCACAGGAGACATGAGTAATGGTTCACTCTTAGACACCTATGCATCACTTTGTCCATTCTTTCATCCAGGCATGCATCTATCAATCCATCTATCCAAAAAGCATTCATTACGTGCAATGTGGTGGCCTTCCAAACAAGCAGAGAAATTAGCTGCTTGGAGTTTTACATCCCTTTAGTATTCTGTGCAGAGAAGGCAATGGCACCCGACTCCAGTACTCTTTTTTTTTTTTTAAATATAAATTTAGTACTCTTGCCTGGAAAATCCCATGGACGGAGGAGCCTGGTAGGCTGCAGTCCATGGGGTCGCTAGGAGTCGGACACGACTGAGTGACTTCACTTTCAATTTTCACTTTCATGCATTGGAGAAGGAAATGGCAACCCACTCCAGTGTTCTTGCCTGGAGAGTCCCAGGGGCGGGGGAGCCTGGTGGGCTGCCGTCTCTGGGGTCGCACAGAGTGGGACATGACTGAAGCAACTTAGCAGTAGCAGCAGCAGTGTTCTGTGATGTTTCTATAAGATAGAACTTGAGGAAGGATGTGCTAGAAGAAAAAAAGTTGATGCTTTGTTCCTCCAAATAATTAAGATAGTGTATGACTCTTTTTTATTTTAAAGAAGTTAGATTTATTTATTTATAGGCTAACTGACTTAGTTCCCCCATCAGGGATCAGACCTTCGCCTCCTGCATTGGAAGCATGGAATCTTAACCACTGGACCACCAGGAAAGTCCTGATAGCACATGACTTAAATAGGCACAAGATTAAGGAGCAGGGCAGGACATAAAAAGAGAGGTCAGAATAATACATCTCTTACTCTACTAGCACTTCGCTTTAATGGGGATGGAAAACTTGATGACTCACTCACTCTGGTCCACTTTCTTCCTGCTGTAGCAGGCTCAACAGATTTTTCCTTGCAACCCTTGCTTCTGTGGAATTCTTCAACCTAAAATATACTCAGCAATATTCTGTACCTGCCATGTGCCAGGTGCTAAGTCATACAGAGTCCCTTCTCTTCAGAAGAGCTCAAAAGATGATCATTTTCTCATGTTTTGGTGTGCCTTGCTTTCCAAATGCCAGTCCAACTGGACTCATCAGAATCACCCAGGGGGCTTTAGTAGTCAGTTTCTGTTTTTGAGAATCAGTGGAGCAAAATGATTGAAGGCAGACTCTGAAGGCTGAGTGCCTGGGTTCAAACTCAGAAATCATAAGGTCCATGGCCTTAGTCAGGTTACTTAACCTTTCTGAGTTGTAGTTTCCTCATCATAAAGGAGAATAATAATAGTTCCTAATTCACAGAGTTAGGAAGAGAATTTAGAGAGCTAATATTATGCGTAAAACACTTAGAAGGAGTGTCTGCCAAATAGCATTATAGTTTATTAGCCATTATTATTATTAAAAGTGCATGGAGTATTACTCAGCTATTAAAAAGAATACATTTGAATCAGTTCTAATGAGGTGGATGACGCTGGAGCCAGTTATACAGAGTGAAGTAAGCCAGAAAGAAAAACACCAATACAGTATACTTACACATATATATGGAATTTAGAATGATGGAAATGATAAGCCTGTATGCAAGACAGCAAAGAGACACAGATGTATAGAATGGCCTTTTGGACTCTGTAGGAGAGGGAGAGGGTGGGATGGGTTGGCAGAGTGGCAGTGTAACATGTGTGATATCATAAGTGAAACGAATCGCCAGTCCAGGTTTGATGCAGGATGCAGGATGCTTGGGACTGATGCATGGGGATAATCCAGAGAGAGGGTGTGGGGCGGGAGTGGGGAGGTGGGGGTCAGGATTGGGAGTTCATGTATACTCGTGGCTGATCCATGTCGATGTGTAGCAAAACAAATACAGTATTGTAAAGCAAAACAAACTAAAAAAATAAAAATTAATTTAAAAAAAAAAGTGCAAATCATGAAACTCTGCTCAGATGGACTGGATGAGAATTGTTGGAGGCCAGCCCCAGGATCATTTTTTGTTGCTGTTGTTCTGTTTTCCAGATGATTCTGTTTCTGGATCTTGTTTTAGACTCACTGAAAGAGTGAAGTGAAGTGTTCTTAAATGTGAGTCTGAGTCCTAAGTCTGTATTTTGTAAGACCTCGCGGCCTTTTCTCAGAATCTGTCGCTCCAAAGACCACAGTGACTCGAATTCGATGCAATAGGCAAGAGGATTTATTAGGCCGACGCGCCGGGGTTCAGTCTCCACGCAAGGAGATGAACCCCGAACATCAATTGTGAGGAACTTTTATACCGAAAAATCACAGGCAGGTGTGGGAGGGGTCAGGATATTAGGAACAATGTGATAGGGGGCCATAGGCAGGTGTAGGTGGGGTGAGGACATCTGATTGGTGGGATAGGTCTGCAGATAATTAAGTCGAAACAGTTGACTGACCACCCTACAGCGCTTGGCCAGTTCTTAAAGAAACAATTACCTGGAAAAATCCGACAGTAAATACATCTTTGAGAGGGGGTCTCTTCGCAAGGTCAGGAAACTAGGTTATAAGTCATCAGTTAAGAATTAATAGAATGGGGTTTTGTTAAGGACCAGGAGACTCTGAGTCACCAGATAAGGAGTAAGTTATCTCCTGTGAGGCATGGCCTGCCTCGGGGTTTTAATCAAAAAGGGGACTTAAAATTTTAACCTAGGTTCCTCATTCCCCTCTTCTCCTTGTTCATGATTTCAATCCTGAAATCATAGACCAAGGTCTCCTCGGGGGATTGCTGCATATTGTTGTCTTAGGAAATCACAAAGAGTTTGCAGCATCATTACTTACTGGCATTAGCCACCATTTATCTCCTGTGAGGCATGGCCTGCCTCCGGGGTTTTAATCAAAAAGGGGACTTAAAATTTTAACCTAGGTTCCTCATGAGCAGCAGTACACAGCAGCCTTGGGTGCTTCTCCCATAGCATCCTATGCCTCACTATTACAGTATTGAGTATATTATATTTATTTATGATTTTAACACATTATATTTTAGAGACAGAAACTGTGACCTAATTCCTGGCCCATAGCAAGTACAGAATAAAGGGTTGTTTTTGTTGTTGTTGTTTTTTCATGAAAAGGAAAAAAAAAGGCTGAATGGAACTTCTTTGTAAAATTCTTACCTTAATGATGGCTCTAAAGACCTGGGCTTAACTCACACTGTTGCTACGCTACATATCCTGACTCATGGGTTTAGCAGTCCAGACTTTCTCTTCAGTTTTGACTCCTAGTCCATAATACTGGGGTTTCCATTTTTTAAGTCTTGTACCCATCTGATCCCTTCTGTTCCCCATCTCTCTCTCTATTTGCTTTTTCACTGGCCATTTTCACCTTATCCCCCAAGCTCATTAACTTTTTGTAATGAGTACAAGAAAATATTTTCAAAACTTTAGTACCTCCAGTTTCTCCTCCAGGGCTTTTCCCATTTAGCTTTTGTTATGGATCTCTCATACCCTCTTTCTCCACACTTGCCACCACAAATTAGAAAATCAGTAAAGATTGAATTTAGATCTTTATATTACTGTATGTTTTTCTTTCCTACTTTCTCCCCGAGAGGGGAAAGTCCATAGGATTAATAATACCAATTAGATATCAAATCTATTTGTCTATTTGAAACAAAATAACTGATTTTAGGGTGTTAGTCGCTCAGTCATGTCTGTCTCTTTGTGATCCAACGCACTGTAGCCTGCCAGTCTCCTCTGTCCATGGAATTCTCCAGGCAAGAATACTGGAGTGGGTTGCCATTCCCTTCTCCAGGGGATCCTCCTGACCCAGAGATCGAACCCAGGTCTCCTGCATTGCAGGCTTTACCATCTGAGACACTGGGGAGCCCCAAGTCTGATGCCTCCAAATAGCTTAAAATTTTTTGCTTAGCTCCTATCCAGACATAGTTTTCAAGTGAGCTTTCCTAATCAACCTTTAATCTGTATGCATGGCCTCATTCTGCACATCATTTATCTGTTGCATATAAACAGTATTCACCTACATACTCTCCCCATTCAAGGCTGCATTTACAATTTTCTCTTACATAGAATAGATTTAGGGGTCCTGCTTCCAGCTATTGGTGAACATGAAGAGCAAGCCTTGGAAACTGGAGGCTTTGACCTGCAGATGTGTTTTATTTGGCAAGTACACAACTTAGAAAAATTATTTAACATATGAAAATTGAAAGATTTCACATAAAAATTCAGTTTTCCAGAAGGGTTTTTTTTTTAAATAAAGTCCAACAGATGATCCACTTTACAACATGGTAAATACCAGTGGGGGTTAGTCACTACTTCATTTATACAAATATCTACCCTGCATAGACCAGAGTTTCCTCACCACTCCTTATTACCTGCCTGTGGAGGTCTAATGTTTATTACCATTCAGCTCTGCTTTTCCTCTGTATTCTCTTATTGTGAAGAAATACTTCCTCATATCCCTGGTTTTGTCAATTATAGGAAAATGAAAAATGACTTGAGAGGGAAGTATCTTTTAAGCAAAAACTGGAAGTAGCTTATTTCTTTGTGTCAGTGACACATATTTCTACATATCAAATGCAAAAAAAAATAATTGTGGCTCTTTAATGAGGCATCTGCACTTGTTAAAGTTGCTTCCTAGTTCTTAAAGGCATTTACGTTTCTAAACTTGAAAAATAAAAAGAATGATGTTATTGTTAAAATAATAATATTTCAGGAACTAACTCATTGCTTGTGGCATAGGACAATCCTTAAAGAAAGAAAGAAAATCAGGGTTAAAGAAAGGTGTTGGAGGTATTGGAGGTGCTGGAGTGGGAAATAATAATGAAGCAAAGCTCTGACTTAAACTACCTATAACTTTAGGTCACCTTGCAATACCCACTGCTGTCTATTCTTTCCACCCAAGGTGAATATGGGGCCTGGCTTAGGAGAGGACAGATAGTATAGGAACAAGAACTATAGTAATTTACCCTCTGATACTAAGAAGTCCAAACAAGTGAAAGCTAGACCATACGGAAGATAAGCTTTATATTCAGTCACTGTAGTCTGTATGCCACTTGGAAACAGAAGTGTCTGGTGGCTTCCAAGCCATATAAACAGTACCAATAAATAGGATAGAGTGACGGGTGGTAGTTGGTAATTTAGTCTGCTTTGCCCATTAAAGCAACATTTTTGGCAGTCTTACTGTTGTAAGAGAACAACAGTATTTCTTTCTCTAAATGAGGTATGTCATAGTGCATTTATTTTCTCCTTCAGCAAAAATAATTCCATAGCAGTCTATCTGTCATGGTATTTATACAATTGTTGGTGAGATAACTGTGTACCTAATAAAAAGTATTGTTTTATTTTCTCCATTCAGCCACATCCTTCCCTCCACTTACCTCTTCTAATTTCTCAATTTTTTCTTCTGCAGAATGAAACTAGAATGCTATTAGATTTTTGAAATATATGCCGTCATGATTGCCTCCATACTTGGTTTATTGAGAAAGGTTGGGTAAATCTCTCATAGCTCAGCAGGGAGAACGTTGTAAAAACAAAACCAAAAAACTCTAGCTCAACTTGTACAAGGGGTGAAGTTGCTAGAGAGTTTTAATTGGACCTCAGACATGCGCCTATTTAGTTTTCAGAATTCTGGCAACTGCTGATTAGGTTCAAAATTAACTTCTGCATAGAGTAGAAGACTGTTAGCTTTAGAAATGTATTGTCACTATGTGGAAATGTGATACCTATAAAGAGTCAAAAATGCAAATATCATGGGAGAAAGAAGTGTGTGTATGTTTTTTTTTTTTTTGAGGGGGATGGAGGGTGGCAGGAGATAGTTTCTTATTTTTACTGGTTTTATGGACAAAGAAGGTATTATTCAGATAAGTTAACTCTAGTGTTTGTACTAGTGTTTTAGTGTGAAATATGGGCTACCAGAGGAAAAGACCAATTAATTTCAAATAAAATATAACTATACCATACTCAGTGGTCTTGAGGAAGAAAACTCATGAGAGAAGTAAAATAAATAAATGAGGAAATCATCTCTGTGTAGGTCAGATTGAAATGAATACATCTTTTCCAGAATTATTTGGATGCTGACACTGGCCTTAAAACAACTGACTAGCCCAAATAATGTTTTCCATTTGAGTCAAATTTTGAAATAATGGCTGTAATAAATAAATTTTGTTTTTCCTCTTTTTTGATAACTCATTTTCTTTTATCTGTGGATCAACTGTATTCCAGAGTCCAACTCCATTGATATTTACTTGATATGATATTGAAGTATCCAATAGAGTTCTTCAGTACCTTCTGATATGTATCTTAGTTTCCTCAAAAAAGATGATAAAAAGCACCTGGGATATTTCCCTGTTATTTGCTGTAATGCCTTTAATCAACTTGATTTAATCAGTATATGATTCCAAGTCATTTATATGATTTTTCAATGTGCACATTATTTTACATTATTGCTTTTTTTAAATAGTCAATTTCCAAATATTTTATGCTTGATGGTATGCCTAAGTTTACTTTTTATGATGATCTATTAGTCCTTTTAATTCTTCAAAACATGATTGTAAAGAATATGCTAACATGGAAACATTATATTTTTATTTCTTTAGTACAGTTTTCAACCTATTGTGTTGAATTTTCTATTTTCATTCAGTCCATTTTGGCCAGCTATCATAACCTTCTGGTCACTTTGGATCACTGTAATTATTCTGAAAGTAAAGTGAAAGTGAAGTCGCTCAGTCGAGTCCGACTCTTTGCGACCCCATGGACTATAGCCTACCAGGCTCCTCCCTCCATGGGATTTTTCAGGCAAGAGTACTGGAGTGGGTTGCCATTTCCTTCTCCAGGGGATCTTCCTGACCCAGGGATCGAACCCGGGTCTCCCTCATTCCAGGAAGATGCTTTAACCTCCTGTTTAAGTTCCAATGTCATATCTGATTTCAGTTTTTCTTCCCTTCCCCCAGCTGTAAGCTGTGAACTTGGCTGTTTGGACTTTGGAGAATAGGAGAGGCTGCCTTTTAGATTTTCATTCCTTCTTCCTTTTCAAGGTCCAGGCTCTTGAAGTAAGGAAATAGAAGAATAGTGGAAGCAGAGCTTGTATGTAACTAGGCTGCTCTGGTTCCATCTGTGATCTACTCAGAGAATGGATTCAGTTTAGATTGTATGTAGGGGTGGGATAGTCAGGACTTTGTTTAGCCTCTTATGGTGACCTCTACTGCTGACAACTCTTGCAGAGAAGGACAGCTAGCTTCCCTTGAGTCCTTCAAGAAGACCATTCCCATTTCTGGTTCTTCCTCATCTGTCTCTGCCCTTCCATTGTCCTCCTTGCATCTTCATATAGGACCACACCCTCTGATTGCCTCTGGGAACTTGTAAGAGGCTACCCCACAATTTTTCTTCACAAGTATCAGTGTTAGTCCTTATGAGACTTGCTGACTAATAGACTACTCTGAAGACCTTTCTGCTTTCAGACAACTCTAGCCCAGAAATGGGCACCAGGTTCTATGTTTATGTTTATCCTACATTTCAGGGGGGTGGATATTAACCTTGCTTGAGAGCTTTTTCACTGTTCTCAACTCCAGCTCAGGAATCAACCAGCCTAGTTTCCTTACCAACTGCTGTAAATAAGTCTCCTCCTTCCTGGAAATGCTTGGGTTTAAAGCAACTCTTGTTGTCTTTCTCTTGTGATGGGGACAGGGATGAGTAACCTCTCACCACAAAGGGTGCACAGTCATGAAGTCTAAGGCTGTTCTTCAGGTTCTTTCTTCCATGCATTGAGGGAATAGAGGACAGGGAGAAAGTTAGTGAGTGGGGGCACTGGGAGCTGATTCTGCTGCTTTGAGAAGACTACATCTGGGAGGCTTGTTGTTCGGACAACAATTTTGGACCCTCCCTGAAATATACAAGGTCTCTTTCAACATTTTGTTAGGGTGTGTTTGTGTGTGTATACATGTATGATAGTCTCTCTCCATGGAATTAAGCTACTTTGAGGCAGAAAACATATATTGCAGCTTTTTTCATCCATACTAACCATCACTAACAATAAAATTGATATCAAAACAATAATAATAATGGCATACACTTAAATGATGCTTACTTTTTAGGTCAGGCATTGTTCTAAAAAAACTTCTATATATTTATGTATTTAAGACTCACAAACCCTATGAGATTGGTATTGTTATTGCTGCCATTTGGTTTGTGAAAATAGATTATATAGCAGTTAAGTAACTTGCCTAAAGTCACATAGCTGATAAGCAGTGAAGCTGAGAATGGAACCCAGGCAGCCTGACTCTGATGCTCATCTATACTGATTGTCTTTGTCACAAGCATATGGCATCACTGTGAACAGGTGTTGTTGGTAAAGTTAATTAGACACCAGGATAATTTTCTCAGTTTGATTTGGTATGTGAAGGAATGCCGGAATCCAACTCCAGCAGCCAGGGATTCAACCTGAAGAGGTGAACGGTGTCGGCGAATGAGGCAGCCTCTCAATTTTCTTCTGGACTGCCTCTTTATTTCAAGTTTAAGATTCTCTTTTATACTTTTACAAAAACATTAGGTCAGAGGTTTGACATTTTCAGTTCCCCCTCTCCCAGATTTATTATCTGCATAAATCACTGTTGCTCTTCAAACAGAGTGCCTGCTTCAGTGATTCTCCTGGAATCAGCCTCACCATCTATTATCCACCTCCTCTCATGTGTCCTTAGTTAACTTGTGATCACATTGTAACTCAGGCTGCATTCCTCGGGTTAACACTCATCTTCCTAAGTCCTGTTTGCCCCAAACATCCTGAGCTCACTCGCTCTTAACAAGGCTTCTAGCTATAGTGTCTCTAAAAATTCCTAACTTCTATAAGCGATAGTGAAATATGCTAACTTTACAACATTCCTTAAATCTTTAACTTCTAACTGTTTTAATTATTTCTAAGCCCTAAATTCAGTAAACCCTGTGCCGTAAACATTCTCCTCACAAATAGGCTTCAGATAGCATCCCTCCCATGGCCTCAAGCTGCAGCGTATGTGCTCATCCTGGAACACTCTTTTGTAAAAGTCCTTGAACAAATGTCAATGATTAACTTTATGAATTATTTTCTGCGCAATGATGCAGAAGGCTTTCTGCCTTCTCATGCTCCTCTCAAGCTCAATAAGCACTTTAATATTCCTTTTCTGTCACCTCAGCTGAGGAGAGGAAAAGACAAGTCAGAATTATAAGGCCTAACTCCTTCTTCCCGGGATCCATGCCTGTGGAATGAGGAGAGGGGTCTGGGGCTGTGCCTCCATTTTGTCAGTAATGCCTCCGGAGCAACCCAAGATGGGCGGGTCATGGTGGAGAGGTCTGACAGAATGTGGTCCACTGGAGAAGGGAATGGCAAATCACTTCAGTATTCTTGCCTTGAGAACCCCATGAACAGTATGAAAAGGCAAAATGATAGGATGCTGAAAGAGGAACTCCCCAGGTCAGTAGGTGCCCAACACGCTACTGGAGATCAGTGGAGAAATAACTCCAGAAAGAATGAAGGGATGGAGCCAAAGCAAAAACAATACCCAGCTGTGGATGTGACTGGTGATAGAAGCAAGGTCCAATGCTGTAAAGAGCAATATTGCATAGGAACCTGGAATGTCAGGTCCATGAATCAAGGCAAATTGGTAATGGTCAAACAAGAGATGGCAAGAGTGAACATTGACATTCTAGGAATCGGCAAACTAAAATGGACTGGAATGGGTGAATTTAACTCAGTTCAGTCACTCAGTCATGTT
This sequence comes from Aepyceros melampus, assembly GCA_006408695.1. Classification (NCBI taxonomy): domain Eukaryota; kingdom Metazoa; phylum Chordata; class Mammalia; order Artiodactyla; family Bovidae; genus Aepyceros; species Aepyceros melampus. The sequence goes on along the minus strand of SJXQ01004860.1, from coordinate 111,936 downwards.
CAACTCTTTGTGACCCCATGAATCGCAGCACGCCAGGCCTCCCTGTCCATCACCATTTCCCAGAGTTCATTCAGACTCACATTCATCGAGTCCATGATGCCATCCAGCCATCTCATCCTCTGTCGTCCCCTTCTCCTCCTGCCCCCAATCCTTCCCAGCATCAGAGTCTTTTCCAATGAGTCAACTCTTCACATGAGGTGGCCAAAGTACTGGAGTTTCAGCTTTAGCATCATTCCTTCCAAAGAAATCCCAGACTGATCTCCTTCAGAATGGACTGGTTGGATCTCCTTGCAGTCCAAGGGACTCTCAAGAGTCTTCTCCAACACCACAGTTCAAAAGCATCAATTCTTCTGCCCTCAGCCTTCTTCACAGTCCAACTCTCACATCCATTCATGACCACTTGGAAAACCATAGCCTTGACTAGATGGACCTTTGTTGGCAAAGTAATGTCTCTGCTTTTTAATATGCCATCTAGGTTGGCCATAGCTTTCCTTCCAAGGAGTAAGCGTCTTTTAATTTCATGGCTGCAAACACCATCTGCAGTGATTTTGGAGCCCCCCAAAATAAAGTATGACACTGTTTCCACTATTTCCCCATCTATTTCCCATGAAGTGATGGGACCGGATGCCATGATCTTCCTTTTCTGAATGTTGAGCTTTAAGTCAACTTTTTCGCTTTTCTCTTTCACTTTCATCAAGAGGCTTTTTAGTTCCTCTTCACTTTCTGCCATAAGGGTGGTGTCATCTGCATATCTGAGGTTATTGATAGTTCTCCTGGCAATCTTGATTCCAGCTTGTGCTTCTTCCAGTCCAGCGTTTCTCATGATGTACTCTGCATAGAAGTTAAATAAGCAGGGTGACAATATACAGCCTTGACGTACTCCTTTTCCTATTTGGAACCAGTCTGTTGTTCCATGTCCAGTTCTAACTGTTGCTTCCTGACCTGCATACAGATTTCTCAAGAGGTAGGTTAGGTGGTCTGGTATTCCCATCTCCTTCAGAATTTTCCACAGTTTGTTGTGATCCACACAGTCAAAGGCTTTGGCATAGTCAATAAAGCAGAAATAGATGTTTTTCTGGAACTCTCTTGCTTTTTCTATGATCCACTGGATGTTGGCAATTGATCTCTGGTTCTTCTGCCTTTTCTAAACCCAGCTTGAACATCAAGGAGTTCACGGTTCACGTATTGCTGAAGCCTGGCTTGGAGAATTTTGAGCATTACTTTACTAGTGTGTGAGATGAGTGCAATTTTGCCGTAGTTGGAGCATTCTTTGGTATTGCCGTTCTTTGGAATTGCAATGAAAACTGACCTTTTCAGTCCTGTGGCCACTGCTGAGTTTTCCAAATTTGCTGGCATATTGAACTCAGATGACCATTATATCTACTACTGCGGGCAGGAATTCCTCAGAAGAAATGGAGTAGCCATCATAGTCAACAAAAGAGTCCAAAATGCAGTACTTGGATGCAGTCTCAAAAATGACAGAATGATCTCTGTTCATTTCCAAGGATAAGAAAATATAAATCATAGTAAAGTTCATTTTTGTTATCTTGATTGCCTCCCAGGTTTAAACAGATACCTTTCATACCGTATCTCTCATCTCCCTTTTCTCTCCTCCTCTGTCTCCACCTTAGTGCTGGATTTTGAATTCTTCAGTGAGATTTCTCTGGCTACAGAGACCTTTGACTTCATTATGGCTAAACCTAGTAGCTACAATTCTGTCTTTATATTACTTGATAATCCCATTGACTTGTGCTATATTGAACATTCTCTGCTACTTAAAATCTTTTTGTTTTCCAAAATCATTCTTTTCAGGATTTATGGTTTCTCTTTTATTAATAAACCTTTATTTTTAATAAACTCTTATTTCTGTTATCTTTATAAATCCATGTTTAGCCACCCACTCCCTTTAATAATGTGTTTCTTCAGGACAGGGAGTAAGTTGGTGAGTGGGGCCACTGGTAGCTGATTCTGCCACTTTGAGAAGACTACATCTGGGAGGCTTGTTGTTAGTCCTGTATTCTGTCAACTGACATTCCAGTGTCCTATTGTTACTGAAGTGCAAGGCTGTGTACCTGACACACAGTGAGCCCAAACAACACCGGAACATGAGCATTTGGAACAGAGAATGCCTTATTATTGGGCCATGCAAGGAGATGAGTGGCTCATGCTTTTTAAAACCTAAATTCCCATAAAATTTTCAGCAAAGCCCTTTTATAGGAAAGAGGAGGGAGGGATATGGTTAGTTGTTGCAGACGAGGACGAGGAGGAACAAAATGAGAATGCCGGCGGCGACTCTGGAACCTGAGATTCACCATGGACAACGAGGACCTGCTGGGCCCCCGAGAGGTGTGGGGTGGGGAGAGCTATGCAGGCAGCTCTGGACGGAGGGTCAGCAAGTGGAGGGGCTTGGAGCAAAGTCTATATGGAGGCCAGCCAGCTGGTGCGGCAGCATGGGGAGCAGCAGGTTCAGGAGGGCCTCAGACCCAGCACTAGCGTGAGGCTCCAGGCCAGCTCAGTCAAATTAGGCCTGAAGCTGGAGCAATACCTCTCGGCCACACAGAGATCAGAGTCCGTCAAGTGTGCAAATCCATCCCACACTGAGTTCCTTGTGGCTCCTGTGGATGTCACCAGCAAGCGCCACCTCTTCAAGAAGGAGCTGGTGGACCAGAGCCGAGACGGCCCAGCCTTCAGCCACAATGAGAACTTGCAGCACTCAGGGGTGAAGTCACGGCTCAACCTGTGGATCAGCAGGACCCAGGAGTTAGCACAGCAGGGCCCACAGAACCAGGAGACACAGAGGGAGTTGGCAGCTGGCAGGAAGCCCCAGTGGAGGAAAAAGCCAGAGGCCCCGCTGGGTGCAGAGAAGATCTCTGTGCTGGAGGAGAGAGCTGTCTCAGGAAAGAGAGCAGTTCCAGAAAAAGCCAGCGACTCGGAGAAGAGACTGGTGTCTGAGAAATCCACCGTCTTCAAGAAGACCCCAGTCCCCGAGATGCAGCCAGCCCCAGGCAGGACCATGGCCCCAGTGCGGACCCAGGACTGGGAGCACTCAGCCTCAGCAGAGTGCACGTCCAGCCCCAGGAGGCAGCGGGGCACTGGGCCTGAGAAGGAGCCCGAGTCTTCGGCGGGGCCTCTGCCCTGGGCTGGCGGCCTCTCGCCCGTCACTCTGCAGGTGTGCGGTGCCCCCACCTCCCTGTCCTCCCGGCATCTCTGGTGGCCTCCCTGACTCCTGTCCTCCCATCTGCTGTCCTCCTGGCGTCTCTGGCTTCCTCCCTTTCTCCTATCCTCCTCCCTTTTCCTGTCCTCCTCCCTCAAGGCCAGCCCCATCTGTGTCTCCCCTCCCTGCCTGTTCCGCTGCCTGCAGGACAGGGGACTGGGCTGAGGTCTCACCTGGCACCCACACCACACCCTCATCCCAGTCCCAGACTCCAGGGAAGCCTCAGATGCTTCTAGCAGCTCCCCCGCCCCTGGAAGCCCTGTCCACTGGCCTGGCCCTGGGCCTGTGACTGCAACCCCACAGCCAAGGCAGCTACCTTCAGCAGCACCCTGCAGCGTTCCAGCCTCCACACTATCTCCTTCAGGATGAGCCCCAGGAGAGACAGCTCAGAGGAGGTCTTAACCCGCAGCACCAGCGTGAGGCTCCTGGCCAGATCGGTCAAAATAGGCCTGAAGCTGGAGCAATACCTCTCAGCCATACAGAGATCAGAGTCCATCAGGTATGCAAACCCATTCCACATTGAGTTCCCCGTGGCTCCCGTGGATGTCACCAGCAAGCGCCACCTCTTCGAGAAGCTGCTGGTGGGCCAGAGCCGAGGACCCAGCCTCCAGCCACAAGGAGAACTTGCAGCTCTCAGGGGTGGAGAAGTCACGCTCAACCTGTGGATCAGCAGGACCCAGAAGTCAGCACAGCAGGGCCCACAGGACCACGAGACGCAGTTGGAGTCGGAAGCTGGCAAGAGGCCCCAGTGTAGGAAGAAGCCAGAGCCCCCGCTGGGTGCCGAGGTGTGAGGAGCTAGTCTCAGGCCAGCAGCCACGCTGGTCGCCTCTCCCGCCCACTTTCCACACTGGACCTGGGAGGATGCTGGCCAGCTTTCTCCCCGCCCCTCTGGGGCAGGTGTGCCCCGTGCCTTGTCCGGCTGCGGGCACTGTGCGTCTGCATAGAGCCTCGCCACCCTGTCCACGTGGACTCCTGCTCCTCCTCCTCTGGGTCTGTCAGGTTGCACCAGTGTCTCCGTGCAGCTCTCCCAGGCTGGCCCCCACCCTCCTTGTGCCACCTGCCAGGCTAGAGAAGCAATGCTGACCCCTCCCAGGCCCTGCTCCCCTTCACACCCTACCTGCTGCCCTAGCTAAGCCATCGTATGCCCCTCCCCACCCTCAGGAAAGAGCTGATAAACTCTTTCACTCTCAAAAGAAAGAAACAAACAAACAAAAAACTGACTGTTGCAGTCAGATCCTCTGTTCTTGAGGTCAGATCATGGTCAGGAAAGGATGTTCCTGTCAATCTCTGCCAAACAAAGGACAGGGTGCCAAGACACAACTTTCACCCTCTTTGACTCCAGATCCTGGCTAAGAGGAGGTAGATCTCAGTGGGCGGCTCCCTCAGGGGCAGGTCCTCAGACCCTACCCAGCTGTCATCACTGAAGGAGCAAGGCGCCCAAGACCCAGCTGGCCCTCAGGTTCCTCAGGCTCCCCACCTGGCAGGAACCAGGTCCCCCAGACTGTGACCCATGCCGACTGTCACTGCTGTTCGGTTGCAGAGGCGGGAATGGGAGAGAGGGTCACGGCCACCTCAAGGCCTGGGCCCAGCCTAGTGGCTGACCTTGGCAAGGGCTCTGGAGCCCTGCAGGACACAGCCCCCAACCTGTTCCCGGGGCCGCTTAGCTCACTCACCGGCCCGAGACCAAGTGAATTGGGGGGGCCTCAGGAAAAAGGCCAAAATCTATCTCTTGGCTCACTCTCCACCTGAAGACCACCACTCCACCAGCTGTTAGCTGAATGGGCCCACTGTGCCGAGCTTAGTCGGTCAGTCACTACCCCCTGGACTGTAGCCCGCCAGGCTCTTCTGTCTATGGCATTTCTCAGGCAAGAATACTGGAGTGGGTTGCCATTTCCTTCTCCAGAGGATCTTCTTGATCCAGGGATCAAACCCACGTCTCTTGCCTCTCCGACGTTGGCAGGTGTGTTCTTTATTAACTACTGCGCCACCTGGGAAGCCTGAACCGGCCCGCAAATGGTTGCTAAATGACAGCTGCTTGCTTGGGGGAGGGGCCCTCTGCCGCACCAGCCAATGGCTGAGCAGGCCAATTAGGGGCGGCTCATTGACCGTTGGTCACTTGGGGGAGGGGCCCCTGCAGCACGCAGACTAGTGGCTGAGAGAATCACTAAACGGTGGCTCTAACGGCCCTGCGCCTTCAGCGGTCTCACAGAACCGTTAACTGGTAGTGGGCTGGGAGGCAATGTTGCTCAGCAATAGCCACGTTCCGAGGGCTGCACGGTGCCCCACTCTTTTAGACTATGGGAATGTGCATTAACTCTGCGTCTTGGAGCGCTGGCCTCGTTCTCCTCTGAAGTAGTGTTCAAAATACGAAACCAACTTTTGAGGCAAGTCATCCTCATCTGTCAGCTTGTCAGTAACTGGAAGATACACTAGCATATTTCAACCAGTTGAAATCGAACTGCTGAACCAAAAACTGTCAACCAGTTGTATTTTACATGGCAAAATTGTTTTAAGGCCAGTTAGTTTTGTGGCAAAATGCTTCTGGAAAACATTGGACTCTGACACTCCCCTCACGTTGCCGTGGACATAACAGGTATGAGTTATTTTTCACCGGAAAAATTTTGACTTCAAGAATAGTCAAAGGAAATTTTTTGGAAAGAAGGTAGTTGTGTAGTAAGTTTCTGAGAGGTAAAATAGTTTGCGGGGTTTTAGTTTCATTAGGGGTTTTTTAAACGTGTGTGGTTCGTTCGGTCAAACATTGAAGTATGCATGCTTGATATATTTTATTTAGCATATTGACATTTGGGTTTTCTCTTTAACATAGATGATGTAGCCAAGCTTTATTGTGTTAATGGCCCTCTTGGGCCATTTTCTTCACTCTGCTTGCACTTTATTTCTTATGCTTACAATGATCCTATCAGAGAGAGATTTTTATTCAAATTTTCAAGAGAGTTACCTGAAGCTTACAGAGGTAAAATAATTTTGCCCCAAGATACACAGTTTATTTCTTGTGGTGGTGAAATACTGAAAAACTAGTTCATATTGCTCTGACCTCAAATCCTTTGTAATTTCTACGTGATTGAATTGTCATTTTCTTTTAACTCCCTTTGAATCATATGTAATGAATGAGTCCAGTAGAAGGAATAAACTGTTAATTGGTTAATGGCTACTGGGTATTCATCCTTGCCTGATATGGTATTCTAGATCATTTTAGGTAGGTATTTAAAAGTCCTGGATTCAAATGCTAGCTTCCCCCTTATGAATGGTATGACTTCAGTCAAGTTATTATACAGTTTTGAGCTTTCATTTACTGACCTAAAAAGCGGAAATAATCATACCTACCTTGTAGAGTTGTTGGCAGAATTGAATAAGGGCATATTTTGACAAGTAAAGCTTTCCATTTTTGCTAATTGAAGACAGTAAGACCTTTTCATTGTCTGGTTTGCAAAGCATATTTTTATATCATGGATGAATAGTCTAAGCTATGTCACAACTTAAGGATTGCATGTAATATAGCTTCCTAGATGTGAAGAGAAGAGAAGCCCCCAGCTCAATTTTTGGCTCCTCTTTTTATGTTTTTTTCTCTTCCTTCTGAGCCTGCCCCATGTAAACTGGTCTAGCCAGGAGGACTGTTTGTTTTACCTGAGGTTCTCACTCTGGTCCTCGGACCTTTCTTTCTTCTATTTTTGCAGGCTTTCCCCTTCTTTGTCTTTTAGCCACTGCCATTTTGGACTCCTTTTTGCTATTTTAGCTACCTAACATTCCCCCCTCAAGAGATGGGAGGCCCAGTTCTTTGGAAATAGGGGCGTTGAGGTCTCTCTGGCTACTTCCTGCTGAACTGGGATGGTGGGGGGCATTGGGTTTCCCCCTCTTGCTAGTCTCAAGCCTCAGAGTCCTTATAGCAGTGTCCATCTAAGGGTGAGTAATATTTTCCATGGTCAGCTATAGTTTTATATAACCTTGTTACACTGGCATTGCATGTTGTAACCTATTGACCTGTGTAGAGACAAAATGATTAGACAATTGATAATACATGGAGCAATCATAAGCAGCATCAATATGGTGATAACAATGATTAGCAGGGGCATTAGCCAACTCCAAATTTCCCATCACCAGGAGGATCCTCCAAAGAGAGATTATAGCCACCCCAAGAACTCTCCAGCTCGTTCTTTGAGATCCTGTAGGCTCTGAATGTTTTTTTTGAGGACTGTGAGACTTTCCTTAACTTAGTTTGAGGTATTTACCCAGAAGTAATGCTCAAAATTCTCCAAGCCAGGCTTCAGCAATATGTGAACCATGAACTCCCTGATGTTCAGCCTGGTTTCAGAAAAGGCAGAGGAACCAGAGATCAAATTGCCAACATCCGCTGGATCATCGAAAGAGCAAGAGAGTTCCAGAAAAAATCCCTTTCAGCTTTATTGACTATGCCAAAGCCTTTGACTGTGTAGATTACAATAAGCTGTGGAAAATTCTGAAAGAGATGGGAATCCCAGACCGCCTGACCTGCCTCTTGAGAAATCTGTATGCAGGTCAGGAAGTAACAGTTAGAACTGGACATGGAACAATAGACTGGTTCCAAACAGGAAAAGGAGTACATCGAGGCTGTATATTGTCACCCTGCTTATTTAACTTATATTCAGAGTACATCATAAGAAATGCTGGACTGGAAGAAACACAAGCTGGAATCAAGATTGCTGGGAGAAATATCAATAACCTCAGATATGCAGATGACACCACCTTTATGACAGAAAGTGAAGAGGAACTACAGAACCTCTTGATGAAAGTGAAAGAGGAGAGTGAAAAGTTGGCTTAAAGCTCAACATTCAGAAAACTAAGATCATGGCATCCGGTCCCATCAATTCATGGGAAATAGACAGGGAAACAGTAGAAACAGTGTCAGACTTTATTTTGGGGGGCTCCAAAATCACTGCAGATGGTGACTGCAGCCATGAAATTAAAAGATGCTTACTCCTTGGAAGAAAAGTTATGACCAACCTAGATAGCATATTCAAAAGCAGAGACATTATTTTGCCGACTAAGGTCCATCTAGTCAAGGCTATGGTTTTTCCAGTAGTCATGTATGGATGTGAGAGTTGGACTGTGAAGAAGGCTGAGCGCCAAAGAATTGATGCTTTTGAACTGTGGTGTTGGAGAAGACTCTTGAGAGTCCCTTGGACTGCAAGGAGATCCAACCAGTCCATTCTGAAGGAGATCGGCTCTGGGATTTCTTTGGAAGGAATGATGCTAAAGCTGAAACTCCAGTACTTTGGCCACCTCATGTGAAGAGTTGACTCATTGGAAAAGACCCTGATGCTGGGAGGGATTGGGGGCAGGAGGAGAAGGGGACGACCAAGGATGAGATGGCTGGATGGCGTCACTGACTCCATGGGCGTGGGTCTGGGTGAACTCCGGGAGTTGGTGGTGACAGGGAGGCCTGGCATGCTGCAATTCATGGGGTTGCAAAGAGTCAGACATGACTGAGCAACTGAACTGAACTAAACTGAACCCAGAAACAACAAGTCTCATTCAAGATGGCTCAAGTCCCTCCTTGTTCAGGTATCAGGAGATCTATCCCCTGTCTGTTTTGGATTACAACCCCTGCCAAGCTGTGTTGGCTCTTTAGAGATGTCTTGAGAAGTCTTATCCCCAGAAACTTAATTTTGAGGGCATTCATTAGAATGGCACTCATTTGTAGCTCTGAATAGGTATCTGAGATCTCTCAGGGGCTCACAGGTGTATTGAATGCCCTCTTCTATTTTCTTCCATGTCTTGACATGTGAGTAGTGAATCCAAGAGTCATGTCCTGGTACCTCGACTGCTGTGGGGATATGCCAGGGTCCAGCCCCGGTGGATCCAGGGTGATTCGAAGGTGGAGACGGAGTCAGTGTACTAGGAAAGAACTTATTTAATTGCAGATAGATAGAGATTAGGAAATTAGCAGAAAAAGGGGCTGAATAACTTGGTTTACATGGGATGCCAATCACCACCTACGTAGGCCATAGGCGTCTTTCCGTTCTCCCGAAGGAGAGGAGGCACTGAGGCCTCCCCGGTCTGATCTTAGAAGCCCAGGCAGAGTTAGTAGGCTTGGTGAGGACCCAAGTGCCAGATGGGAATTCATCCAGAAAATAGTAAGAGGTATTAGAGGAGAGAGAGAGGCTGAATAACTTGGTTTACACGGGATACCAATAAAATTCCAAGACAAGGAATTTGAACCATCTACGTTGGGCGACCGGCGCCACTTGAACATTGAAAGGTGCCCCTCCTTGGGCACCTTTTCGCGTGGACTTGAAAGCCGGGGCAAGTAAGCAGACGTGGTGGGCACGCGTGCTCCAGATGGGAATTCAGCCAGAAATATGGAGAACGAGAAAGAACGACATGGGGGAATCAGTCTTTCTGGAAACTGATCCATTTTCTTTATTTTCAGGTTTGCTTATATACCTTTTGTTCACATAGGGATGAATACAAAGTCACACGGGGGTCAGCAGTCAGGACCTTTATCAAAATCAGGTGCTTTACATAAAAAAGAGGTCTTAGGGGTTTTACATCATCTTCTGGCCATGAGGCCTGCTGACACTTTATGACCCTCTCTTTCTGATAACCAAAAAACTTATTTTTTCCAAGAGTGTTTTTCCTTAAACCAGGCATCACCCTCAAATAAAGTTGCATTCCTATAGGGTGAGGGTGTAGTGAGTTACAATCAAGAAAGGAATTTATTTAACCCAAGGTTAACATGATTAATCTTAAAAGTTAATACTTATTTCTCTTATATGCTAGTTATAGTCATTATAAGGGCAGGGAATATGGAGATTTAACAGCAAAACATCAGCCCAACAAATGAAATCCTTTCACCAGTGTTCCCCTTAAGATCTATTTAGTCTTAAGATAATGATAAAGTTACATTTTTACATAGCAAGGACACAGTAATTTTATAACAAAGTACAGTGATCTATAACAAAGAAGAAAATTCATTAACTCAACAAATCTAGTATTGCTAACATCAAAAACTACTATATTTCTTTTTTTATATTCCAAATACATTGATTAATATATTCCCAGGTGCCTAAGGACGTGGAGGCCTGGCGGCAATCATTGACTCAACAATGAGAAAAGCCCTATGCTAATTAAGACCTTCAGAATACCCCAAACTCTCTGTGCTGTTTACGGTTGAGAAGTAGTAAACAATCATGTGCTCCGTAGTGGCAGGAGTATGGATAATCCTATCACACAAGCTAGTTTGCCAGCAGAGAGGTTTGACCCGAGACACCCCTATCACACCTAGGGCAGGGAATTAGTAGCAATTATTGGCACAAAAAATGAAAAACCCTTCTCCAATATAATTCCTAATCAACCCACTATACTAATAAATTCTAACTTCCCCAAAGAATCTGCCTTTAGTAAGTCTAAAACATCTCGTGCCTCTCACTCTTGGGAGGCTGTAAACAATCACATGTGGCCGGATGAACCTATACAGGCAAGCTAGATAACCTTCAGAGGAGTTCGTAAGCTGAAACACTCTTGTCACGCCCAGGAATTTTTATTAACTGGAGCTGCAAGTTAACTCTTTCTCCGAGAGAAATGGTTATGGGGGAGAGCCCCCCGTAAAGTCAGAGGTGTAGGTGAGAGCATAAAACAGACTCTTGGTTTTGGGGGTAGATGCTCGGGAACAGGGGGTTTCCTGAGACTTGATCATGCCTTTGCGTATGCCAAGCCTCCTTCCTCATGACCTTTGCCATGGGCGGAGTTCTTCACACTGGCCCCCGGCAGGGATAGAAAGTATTACAGGGTAAAAGCCCTTCCATGTGGGCTGGAGTTGAACATTTGGGGACCCATCTTTCCAGACTTTAATTAAGACTTGAATCCCTGGAGCATATAGTGGTGACTCTTTAGAATCTTCTGGGTCCTGGTTGACACCCCATAAGGGTATATCTTGTTGGAATTGCCCAACGGCCATGGTATAAGACTGGAAGGTCTAAGCCTCTGGATCTTGGAAGAGGTCATTGACATAAACAAAAGGTCTCCCATATACCATGTCATAAGGACTAAGACCAACCTGTTCCTTAGGGGCAATACAGGTGCAGAGGAGAGCTATTGGTAAAGCCTCCTTTCATCCCAGGAAGGTCTCCTGGGTTATCTTTTTTATCGCTGATTTTAAGAATTGGTTGAGTCTTTCTACTTTTCCTGAAGACTGAAGCCTCCAGGCACAATGGAAATAATAAGTAATTCCCATTGTCACTTTGTAATGACCTGCTAAGTCACTTCAGTCATGTCAGACTCTATGTGACCCCATAGATGGCAGCCCACCAGGCTCCCCCATCCCTGGGATTCTCCAGGCAAGAACAGTGGAGTGGGTTGCCATTTCCTTCTCCAATGGGTGAAAGTGAAAAATGAAAGGAAGTCGCTCAGTCGTGTCCTACTCTTCATGACCCCATGGACTGCAGCCTAGCAGGCTCCTCCATCCATGGGATTCTCCAGGCAAGAGTACTGGAGTGTGGTGCCATTGCCTTCCCCCACGTGGACAGACCAAATCTCAGAATGATTTCATGGAGCAGTTTTTTATCACCTCCTCAGCCTTCTCAGTCTGGATGGGAATGCCTTCAATCCATCCTTTGAATATATCTATCATGACTAATAGGTATTTATACCCTTGAGAAACTGGCATCTGGGTGAAGTCTATCTGCCAGTCCTCTTCTGGGTAGGACCCTGGGCCAGCTGAGGTCTTCAAGCTCCTTGGGATTTGTTTAATTGGCAAGTGGGACAGGAGACCACTTGCCTTATAGTCGTTTGGAGGCCTGTTCCTCTGAAGGACCTTTCTAGTAATCTTTGGAGGGTCTTTTCCCCTAAATGAGTGGTAGCATGTAAGGAGTTAACCAACTTCCACTGGAGGTTCCCAGGCAGAAAAAGGAGTCCCTCCTTGAGCCACCCTATGTGATCTTGAAAGCCCTCACTCTTAGCTTTAAGAGTCTCACCTTCAGTATATGAAGGAATTTCTGGCAAATTAGTCTGTGGAACTAAGGTGGCAACCCCTATTAGGTCATTGTTCTGTAATGTTGCTCTCTTAGCTGCCTGATCGGCTGCTTGGTTACCTCGTGCCACTTCCATGCTCCCTCTTTGTGTCCTTTACAATGGGAGACTGAAACTTCAGCAGGCAGATGGACTGCCTCCAAGAGCCCAAGGATTTTATCACCATATTTGATTGGGGACCCTTGGGTGGTCAAGTGGCCTCTTTCTTTCTAAATAGCAGCATGTACATGTAGAACCAGAAAGGCATACTTAGAGTCAGTGTAAATGGCTACTATTTTTCCTTTTCCCAGCTCCAAAGCTCAAGTCAGGGCTATGAGCTCAGCTAATTGGGCTGACATACTTGGTGGCAAAGGTGTAGCCTCTATGGTCTCAAAATTGGAGACTACTGCATACCAGCTCTTCTTTTTCCATCCAAGATAAAGCTACTTCCATCAGTGTACCAGATTTCCTCAGTATTGATCAGATCTTCTGACAATCCCTCTCGGTGTTTTGTTCAATGGTCCAAAGTTTCTAGGCAAGAGTGAAAGGGGAGAAAGCCCTCAGGGGTAGGAAGGAGGGTGGCTGAGTTAAGAACCTCACAAGGGGATATAGTCAGGCCTGGATTTTTCATCAGCACTACTTGATATCTGAGGATTCTTTGATCAGACATCCATAAATGGCCTCTCCCATTCAGGAGTTGTTTCACTTGGCTGGTAAAAATAAGTTAATTTGCCCCCAAGAGAGATTTTTAAAGCTTCTTCTATCAGTACAGCAATAGTTGCAAGATTTCAAAGGTGGGGAGAGATATCTTCCCAATAAGGGAGTAGGACACTCAGGGACCACCAGAAACTGGTGGAAAAATATCTGTCCATCCCAGCAACAAAGAGGAGCTCAGGTAAGTCTTTTTGTAATTGTTTTTCCTGTAGCTCCCCAAATGGTACAGGTTTCAGGGGAGAAGGCTCTGGAACAGGAGGTCAGGACAGAGTAGGTAGCCCCTGTGTCAACCAAGAAATTCTCGGATCTACTTGCCACATCCAGTTGCACCCTTGGCTCTAGCCCCATGATGGTTATCTGCGACAGGTGGGCTTGCTGGAGTGGGCCACTTCAGTCCTGTTGAATCATCATGAGGGAAGGCTTGGCACTTGACTCACACTTGAGGGCAAAGGGCTGCCCAGTGTCCCAATTGATGGCATTTGTAGCAAGCCATTTTAGGAGACTTGTCACTAAGTTGGCCTAATGTCCTGCCTGTCTACAGATTAGGCATTTTCCTCCTGCATTGTCCTTCAAGGACTCAGGTTTTGCCATAGGGCTTCCCTGTAGGGTGGCCAGCATCTGGGCATGCCTTATCTCTTTCCTATTCTTCCTTTCCTGGGCCTTGGCCTCCCTCTCCTGTTCTCATTATAAAAGGTATTGGTGGCTATCTGGACCATCTCATTAAAGAGGCAGCAGGGTCCTGCTACTGTAGCTGTTGTAACTTCATCCTGATGTCTGATGCACATTGGGACAGGAATTTGTCCTTTAAAATCACCTGTCCCTCCTAAGAGTCAAAGTCCAGATTGGTAAACTTTGGGAGGGCTTCTTTTTGCCTTTCCAGAAAGGCAACGAGGTTCTCATTGGATTCTTGAGTTATCGCTGAGACCCAGCACAATACCACAAGTAATAGGCATCCTTCTATTTTCATAGGTGGACTTCCTTAGGGGTGAGTCTTTCTGAAGCTTATCCTACCCAGTACTGTTGCAATCTGAGAGCCAGGCATCCCTGGGTCAGGGTGCAGATCCCCAGGCAGGCTGAGGTGTGACAGCCTCCTGGAGATTGAATCCCTGGGCAGGTCGAGGCATGTTAACCTCCTGGGACCCCTGGACTGATGGATTCCCAAGCAGATTGAGACATGACAACCTTCCGAGGACCAGATCCCTAGGCAGGTCAAGGCAGGTTGGCCTCCTGGTACCCCAAGGCTGGAGCTGGGCATCCCCAAGTTTTCCAGCATGACAAGTGCTGGGTCCGATTAAGGGGTTGTAACTTATTGCTGGTTTGTCCACTGCTGGTGGGAATGATACCATGATGTAAAAGCAATTCAAGTCTGTGCCCTGAGACTGGGAACCTGGTGAAACAGCCATAAGCCTTATCCTCTTATTGCTCTGAGGGAATTAAGTCACTGATTTCCTCCCCCAGTCTTTCATAAGAGCAGCTTAGGGTGTCTCCAGTGGTAAACATTTCATTGTCACAGACCCACTGGAGGTAATAATAGAAGTAATGACAAAGGAGTAGATTGTTTGGTCCTGTTAAGGGCATTAAGAGTATTTTAATAATAGTGGGGTGGAGCAATGTTGCCTACAAAGGGTCAGGGTCCTGGTTGTAGGAGTTAGTAAGTGGCTTAAGAACAAATTGACAAGAGGCAATAGACAGGAGGGAAGGGGGCAGGCACAACTTTTGAAAGAATGATATGGTCCAGTTCAGTCAGTGGCTGAGTCGTGTCCAACTCTTTGTGACCCCATGAATCGCAGCACGCCAGGCCTCCCTGTCCATCTCCATCTCCCGGAGCTCACTCAGACTCACATTCATCGAGTCAGTGATGCCATCCAGCCATCTCATCCTCGGTCGTCCCCTTCTCCTCCTGCCCCCAATCCCTCCCAGCATCAGGGTCTTTTCCAATGAGTCCACTCTTCGCATGAGGTGGCCAAAGTACTGGAGTTTCAGCTTTAGCATCATTCCTTCCAAAGAAATCCCAGGGCCGATCTCCTTCCGAATGGACTGGTTGGATCTCCTTGCAGTCCAAGGGACTCTCAAGAGTCTTCTCCAACACCACAGTTCAAAAGCATCAATTCTTTGGCGCTCAGCCTTCTTCACAGTCCAACTCTCACATCCATACATGACCACAGGAAAAACCATAGCCTTGACTAGACGAACCTTAGTCGGCAAAGTAATGTCTCTGCTTTTGAATATGCTATCTAGGTTGGTCATAACTTTTCTTCCAAAGAGTAAGCGTCTTTTAATTTCATGGCTGCAGTCACCATCTGCAGTGATTTTGCAGCCCCCCAAAATAAAGTCTGACACTGTTTCTACTGTTTCCCCATCTATTTCCCATGAAGTGATGGGACCAGATGCCATGATCTTCGTTTTCTGAATGTTGAGCTTTAAGCCAACTTTTTCACTCTCCTCTTTCACTTTCATCAAGAGGCTTTCTAGCTCCTCTTCACTTTCTGCCATAAGGGTGGTGTCATCTGCGTATCTGAGGTTATTGATATTTCTCCCNCTGCAGTAATTTTGGAGCCCCCCAAAAATAAAATCTGACACTGTTTCCCCATCTATTTGCCATGAAGTGATGGGACTGGATGCCATGATCTTCATTTTCTGAATGTTGAGCTTTAAGCCAACTTTTTCACGCTCCACTTTCATTTTCATCAAGAGGCTTTTTAGTTCATTTTCTGCCATAAGGGTGGTGTCATCTGCATATCTGAGGTTATAAACCTAGTTCATTTAAATAAGAGAGATATAGACTATTTAAAAAATGAACTTGTCTTTAAGACTAAATAATTATTCTCTCTCTGTAGTTACTAAGACCAGGTGGTATCCATTCTCAGAACTTAATACACTCTCTTTTCTCCTTCAGCAACATATCTAAATGTGTCACCATATTTTATTTTGTGTTTACTCCATAAATTGCCAGAACAGTGAAGACAACAGGCATACACAGGAAGAAGAAAGCCAAAGATATCTCTAACTACCTGAATATCTGAGGCAAAAGGAAGTTATGATTAAGTATGTTTCTCTTATAATGATCAATTCCTACAGAGTCCCTGTTGCCTCAGCTTACTGATGATCATCGTTTACATTCTGTTACACATTAGGATTTCTCATTGGGGTAATTCACGTTAGGGTTGCTGAAAGACCTTCTTGTCTGTATCTCTGAGAGTTCTGTGGTTAGAGAATATTATGAATCTCTCTCTCCATTGATTACTGCCTTTGTGGTCTAAGCTGGAAATTTTTTGAAACTTGAGAATGTTTCATTCCACAAACCACAACTGTCATTTAAGTAGAATAAATAGGAACCAGAAAAATGAGCATTGAGATTTTCTTGAATGTATCTCAGAGTCTGGTTCTTAATATGCTTGTTTGATTCTTTTAATTTTCTGGGCCTTAATAACTTGAAACTCATATACCAGTGAAAATATTAGCAGCATGAAGAAATATTGACTGTGATAAGGTAACTGAAAAGCCGGTGTCTTTTTGTGTAAGAGTATTATATTCCTTATGATGACCTTGATTATCAATATACTTGGCTTATGTAGTTATCCTGCAGTGTATAAAAAAATCAGAATTCTGTTCTATATCTCCATCCTCTTTAATTGTCAGAGAGAAATGTAGGCTCAAGTTTCAATTCTTCAAGTTTGAGAACTGTTATGTATTATTTTTAATTTGAGCTACAGTTCATATTACCTAAGCAATATTCTTTAAGGATATAAGAGCTTTGAGAGACTGCTGGAATGTCTTCCTTGAAACTCTGAAACTTTCTCTATTTCTTTCTCTCCGAAACAAAATCCTTTATCACATTTTCCCAATTAATTATAAAAGTTAAAAATTAAATCTTACTTTTGTCCCCCACATTAATCCTAAGTAGATCAGTTATTTTGTCCATATTAATGGAAGCATAGCACTAGTGTGATTTAATTTCAAACTTTTATAATTATAGCTAAAATTAAATTTTGCCATGGATGAATTGTCCATGTCTTAGATGAAAGCCGACTAGGAGGATTAGCAATTGGACCTCCAGCATGACTTATGTTATCTTTGATAATTAATTAAAATCAATGTGTAGAGGCCTATATTTGGAAATTTAAGGAGTTTCCAAGCAGAGATTTTCAGATTCCCTTATAAGTTTGGTATAAGGGGTTCAAGAGGAAGTAGTACTTGGGGGAAACGCCAAAAGATTATAAAATAGTATGGTGAAACCTCAGTCCTTATTCTGCTTACTGAGTTACACAGGATTAAGTGTACTGCACTGGTGTGGTGTACTGCAGAAATCTCGTAAAATTGACGGAAATGGTTTTTCTTTTTCTTATGGCTAAACAGTTGAGAAAACACTGTCAGGAGTAAGGAGGTTGGATAATTTATTCTTATTTGAGCCTGTATAGAGAATTACAGGAAAATGGGGAGGAGCCTCGTTAATATTCACAAATCTGTCTAAGAAGGCAAATACAAAAACACTCTTCTAGTTAAACCTTAAAACATAAATGTTTTAATTCTAATGCCAAAGTAGAGAAAGGTACAAATAGTTAAAGAGTGTGGATGCCTACTAGCAAAACAGGATATTATTTTAAAAGCAATGCCCAGAGAAAGTTTTTAAAACATTCAAAGAAAAGGATCTTTTAAATTCCCAAAGCAGTAATCAGAGCAAACATTAACAAGTCCAGTGACCTAGGCAACTGAAAGGTTTTCCTGGATTTTTGCTTTTTTATAAAAGCATTCCAGATCTCAGTGCTTTATATAAAAGTGTTACAGTATTAATAAGTCCAGCAGGGCATCTGTTTTCTGTTCCCTGGCAGCCCTGTTTCCAAGTCCAATGTTGTACTTAAAATGGCAACTCCACCTTTTTCAGCCAGCTCTGACATGTTCATATGTGTGTCTCCCTTGAAGTGGCAGAACCTGTAATGTGGACCAAATGTATTCTCATGCTTTTCACCTCAGCATCTGGCCAGTCGTGTAGTACATCCACATCCCGACTGTATCTTTTTAAAAAATCATTAATTCACTGAAGACTTTTGTCCATCCATATTAATGGACAAAATTCATGGAAGAATTAATGATTTTTAAAAATGATGCAATCAGGATGTGGATGTACTACAAAACTGGACAGTTGCTGTGTGGCAAAACCAATACGATATTGTAAAGTTAAAAAATAATAATAATAAAATAATTTTAAAAAATCACTAATTAACTTGGCTGCATTGGGTCTTAGTTGCAGCACGCAGGTTCTTTCATTGCATTGCACAGACTCTCCAGTTGTGGCACGCAGACTTTAATAGTTGTGGTGCCTGGGCTTAGTTGCTTTGTGGAAAGTGGGATATTCACTCCTCAACCAAGGATTGAACCTTTGTCCCCTGAACTGCAGGGCAAATTTTTAACCACCAGACCACCAGGGATGTCCCTGATTATATCTCAAAAGAGAATATTTTTGACACTGATAATGAGAAATTGAATATTTTTTTCATAAATTAAATAGACTAAGAATGGCAAAAAGTGTATGACTTATGCATTACCTATAATCTCATAGTAGTTGTGTTTGTGTAGGGAAGGGATAGGGTAAACCTTTATTTTGCTTATTATATCTTAATACATATTGACTTACTATAGATTTGATGGATTTATTTCCTTCAACTCCTCCCTTAATATTTTCTTAATGTTTAACTCTGATCATTTGTTTTCAGAGTGGCTGAACCAGACTAGACTTGAGTTTAACTTGAGAAACAGGTATAATGTGATACATTCTACTTCTAAAGCCAGTATTCTGTTAGTTCGGACTTACATTAGGAAGCTTGTCCTGCATATAATGAGAAATTGAATATTTTTTTCATAAATTAAATAGACTAAGAATGGCAAAAAGTGTATGACTTATGCATTACCTATAATCTCATAGTAGTTGTGTTTGTGTAGGGAAGGGATAGGGTAAACCTTTATTTTGCTTATTATATCTTAATACATATTGACTTACTATAGATTTGATGGATTTATTTCCTTCAACTCCTCCCTTAATATTTTCTTAATGTTTAACTCTGATCATTTGTTTTCAGAGTGGCTGAACCAGACTAGACTTGAGTTTAACTTGAGAAACAGGTATAATGTGATACATTCTACTTCTAAAGCCAGTATTCTGTTAGTTCGGACTTACATTAGGAAGCTTGTCCTGCACTCTTTTGCCTGAGCCTGTGCTCATGTCCTCGCTTTCCTTTTTCTCTCAGTTCTGTGACAGTCATAGCCTCAGCCCATTTCCAGGGCACTGAAGTCTCGTCCACTTTTCATTCATAGCATTTTATGCCATAGTTCTTCAAAAAGAAATTTATTTTGAATTGCTCGGCAGCCATTCTGTTGAGTTAGTATGTAATGTTGGCATTTAGTAAGCTTTCCAAATATGTTCAGTTCATCTGTACACCTAGACTATAATGTGTAGAACATGCGTTTCTATATCCTGCCCATCTTTCCCTTGCCTTCTCCTGTGATACACCAGGACAGTATCTCTACTGCAGAGATTGCTCAGTACGTTTTTGTTAATTCATATTTTGGTTGCCACTTCTGAGTAGGAAGATCAAATCTAATTTCTCCTTTATAATGGCTCAAATGTTTTAAACAATTTGATCAGAACTAGCAGATATATGACCAAGGAGAATTGAGGGATTGAAAGCTGAAAAAATATTCTGTTGCGGAGGGGTAACTGAGTTAGTGTCTGCCGCTATTTTGTCTGAGTGGATGATGATTCAGTGATCATCTGTCATTCTCGGAAAATAGGTTCATTCATTTTTGTCCTAGAATGTAGTAATAACATAACAGCTTCAATAACATTTTTTCTTCCAAAGAAGAAGCAACATGTTAAAAGCCAAGTTCACAGTAGAGAGACCATGGCCTTCCATAATTATCATCATCTACAGTATGATCTAAATTATCAATATTACCACTATTAGGCCACTAATAATCAACAGTTCATAGTCACAAATTTCCTTTTACAAACAGCATGTCAGACATCTGTTAAAACAGCATGTCATTGCCTCTGCATATTTTTATTAACTTCCTCATTGACCTGATATCTGTCTTTTGCTTCCAGACATAACATAAGGAGGCACTCTGAACTCTGTTCTGAGAGTTACAAGGCTCACTACCCTGTTAGGCAGCAGTGTATGTCTTGAGAACCTGTGCCTATCAGCCAGTTGAATCTCACTTTAGGTTTTATGTCTTATGGTTAGAATTTCACTCAAAAATCACTGAATGTGCTAGAAAAATTACTTTGTTTCTTCTGAGTCTAGCAGAAGCAATAATCTAGAACACTGTAGAAAGGCTATGAATAGCCCCTGAGCTTAACAGTTGTAAATAACAAATGACCAGTCTGGCTGTTATGACAGTGTCCAACCCTGAAAGCCCACAGGCTCCCACATTCTTTGTACAGTTTTACTTGGAGCACCCATCTTCTTTTCATTTGTAAGACAGCATTGACTTCATGCTTGTCTTTGAGTCCACAATCCCCTTGGTCATACTAACCAGCCGAATGTACTTTCCCAAGTGCTTCTTTTTTAGGTTTTTCTCTACCTTTTCCAGAGGTTTCTAAATGCTCTTAGATAGGAATGGATTCTACCATGAAGCTTTCATTTACTTTCAAACTTTAACTCTTATACTTTTGTCATCAGTAAGGGAATGCAATATCTATATTTTCAAGTGACCAGTGGATTTTTAAGTATCTGAATAAAATTCCTGAGTAAGTGTATCATTTTTAGCATTCTCTCAGTATATGACCACTCTCTAATGTTTGCCCAGAAATGTATTTAATAAGTGATACCTTTCTGTTCTAACTCTATTACTTCTTCTTTTAACCCACTTTGAACATTCCCTGAATCCAAAGGAGCATTCACAGGTTTCCCCTGTTATTCAAATTGTATCACAGCTATAGACTAAGTTTATGTCCATGTACCTGACAGTCTCCCTTCTCTCCATTTCCCAGGCAGCTTATTCCTTTATGAACCGCAGTGTGCCCCCAGAGATGAAACGTAACAGGTCAGGGTAAAGCCTCCAGACAAAATGTGCAAAGATTTTTGTGGCTTAATGCAATTGTCTACAGTCTGCATCCCTAAGACTTATCACAGCTTTGGGATGATGTCAGAATGGGATGAGACAGAGAAATACTATAAGCTTCCAAATAACGACACAAAATATTTGGCAGCCATTATCACACTTATTCTGCACCAATAATTATCACTTTTGTTTAGAGAGCTACTGGGAAAAGAAACATCTACTTTGTGTCAGAAAGGTAAACACCAGATATAGGACAACTTTCTGAGTTAAATACGGTGGGAAGGATGGGGGAATATATTATACCTAAAGGCAACAATATCCTCTCTTGGTGAGATAATGTAATTTTTTTTTCTAATCATAGGAATTTGGGCAGGGATATAAAATATTTAATAGGAGAAGGATTTTCTAAATTGTTAGGAGAAACACGTTTAATAATAAAAGGAGTGCTAACTTAAAACATTTCTATTGGAATAGAGTTTATGAAATATGATATCACCTGATGTGAAAAATTTCTTGGATTTGGTTCAGTTCAATCGCTCAGTCATGTCTGACTCCTTGCGACCCCATGAATCCCAGCATGCCAGGCCTCCCTGTCCATCACCAACTTCCAGAGTTCACCCAAACTCATGTGCATCGAGTCAGTGATGCCATCCAGCCATCTCATCCTCGGTCGTCCCCTTCTCTTCCTGCCCCCAATCCCTCCCAGCATCAGAGTCTTTTCCAATGAGTCAGCTCTTCACATGAGGTGGCCAAAGTACTGGAGTTTCAGCTTCAGCATCAATCCTTCCAATGAACACTCAGGACTGGTCTCCTTTAGGATGGACTGGTTGGATCTCCTTGCAGTCCAAAGGACTCTCAAGAGTCTTCCAACACCACATTTCAAAACCATCATTTCTTCGGCACTCAGCTTTCTTCACAGTCCAGCTCTCACATGCATACATGACCACAGGAAAAACCATAGCCTTGACTAGACGGACCTTTGTTGGCAAAGTAATGTCTCTGCTTTTCAATATGCTATCTAGGTTGGTCATAACTTTCCTTCCAAGGAGTAAGCATCTTTTAATTTCATGGCTGCAGTCATCATCTGCAGTGATTTTGGAGCCCAGGAAAATAAAGTCTTCCACTGTTTCCCCATCTATTTCCCGTGAAGTGATGGGACCAGAGGCATGTAATACCAACTTGTTTTGAAACTCTCCTATGGGAGCCGGCCTTGGGACTGTTTAAAAAAATACGTATGTACTATGCAAGTCTCATCACAACTTAAGGAACTGAGCATTGCATTTTATTTTTTTTTTGAGCATTGCATTTTAAAGAAGATGAAAATTAAATGGGGGTATGTAGGTAATTCATTTAAGATCACAAAGTTAGTAAGCTGGAGTAAGTCGTTTTCCTCTGTCACCAATGCTTTCCCTTGAGCTAATGAAATCACACCTTGTGATTTAAAGCTGGCTAACAGCTGTCTGTTTTCAGTTTAACTAGGGTATTAACATATTTTATGTGATTTTTTGGATTAAAATCTTATAGATAAAACAATACACTTACTTTGGTGCTGACATGGAATTAGACATTTTATTTCCTCTACACAGTCTAGGAAGTGTTAAGAGACAGGAAGATATTTTCCCATGCACTGTTATTAGGTGCACTGTCTTTGGAGACTTTCCACTGTTTCCCCATCTATTTCCCGTGAAGTGATGGGACCAGAGGCATGTAATACCAACTTGTTTTGAAACTCTCCTATGGGAGCCGGCCTTGGGACTGTTTAAAAAAATACGTATGTACTATGCAAGTCTCATCACAACTTAAGGAACTGAGCATTGCATTTTATTTTTTTTTGAGCATTGCATTTTAAAGAAGATGAAAATTAAATGGGGGTATGTAGGTAATTCATTTAAGATCACAAAGTTAGTAAGCTGGAGTAAGTCGTTTTCCTCTGTCACCAATGCTTTCCCTTGAGCTAATGAAATCACACCTTGTGATTTAAAGCTGGCTAACAGCTGTCTGTTTTCAGTTTAACTAGGGTATTAACATATTTTATGTGATTTTTTGGATTAAAATCTTATAGATAAAACAATACACTTACTTTGGTGCTGACATGGAATTAGACATTTTATTTCCTCTACACAGTCTAGGAAGTGTTAAGAGACAGGAAGATATTTTCCCATGCACTGTTATTAGGTGCACTGTCTTTGGAGACCAATAAAGTTTTTTATATTTTCTCCAGAGAAGACATAATGCTGCAGGATTTTCAGTTTGAACCATCCACACACAAAAGAAAAAACAATGGTTTCCATCTGTATAAACTAGATGACAAACAACTAGAATTAATGGAAACTAGGTATTTCCTAGGTTTAAAGCACTGGAAAAGTGAGATTCTGTCAAGTCTTGATAAAGTGTCTTTGAAAAAAGAAATACATAAAGTGTCTTTAAAAATAACAAATACAGTAACCTCTGAAGAGAATTATGTTAGAGGAAGCTCAACGAGGTAGAATCCATACAAAGCCTGAAATCTTAAACCAGGAATGTATCTTCTGTTGGTTGACAAATACACT
>SJXQ01004860.1:51203-88203 GCA_006408695.1 Aepyceros melampus | reverse complement strand
TTTTTTTTTTTTTAAATTTTCTATCCCTTTATTATTTGTGTGTATATATATATATATATATATATATATATATATATATATCTCAGTTGTATGGCTTTAGCTGAATTTTCAGCCTTTTTGACTTTTCTCCACATTCTGTCTAGATGGATAATGGGTGTGGGTGTGGGTGTGTGGGTGGTCCTAAAGGACCTGAGGGTACACACAGGTTTCAGTGATAGATTTAAATGGCCATGAATTTACATTGACCTTACTGTGTTCCTGTTTATCCTGAAGTGCACATACCATTTTCCCCTTTTGGTGCCTTGATTAATGACTCTTCACTCCTTTGCTGTAGTTTCTCTTAACTTCCTTGTTGATAAGTATGTTTCAACTGAGAGCAGTGTGTCACCCTAGAGTTGGGGTCACTTCCTGTTGGTCTTAGTTACTGGGAATTGCCAGCCCCATGGGTTTAGCTTTTACAGTGCTGCAGATATTTCATCTCGTAGAGGCCCTGTGACTGTGCCATGTTGTCTATTATTTTAGATCGAGTGGCTTGTGTTTCCTCTTTTGTATGGTACTTGAGTAACATTGTATAACTGCTGACCCTAAAGAAAATGAGATATGCCTCCCACGAGACAAGAACTGAGCACCAAAACTTCTAAATAATGTTTAAATAGAAGTCAGTACACTAACTCTGGCTTGTAAATTTTCATGTACTTTCTATGTTCCCAAACTTAATTTTCCTGACATGCTCCCTGTGCCAGTTTCATTTGTATTCAGTCTTGAAAACTATATGATTTTTAAGTACTTTGTCCCTTTTAAGCATTCAGGGGGCACAGACCTAATTTTATCACAGAGTTGACACCACTCTAAAAATTGAAAGCTCAAAGCAAGATTCTAGCCTGGCCGGTCAAGTACTTGGTTGTAGCTGTTTTCCTCATGCATAGCAGAAGCATCACATACCTCAGGTAAAGCTTGAGGTTTCTGGTATTTTTTCACAATCTGATAAAATGAAAATGAACTGCAAGGTCCTGTTCCTTGTATTATCAAACACAGTTTTTGAAGTAACTTGAGAATAACAAAGATGGCCTGCACTTGCCTACGGAATGCCTCTCTTTTTCCACCCTGCACCCCTCCCTTTCTTCCCTCTATGAGTATGTAAGAAAGCAAATCTTCATTGTGCAATTTGTAACATTTTTTCCCATGATGCAGTCTATCATTATTTGGATGACTAAAAGCTTTAATTATTTACTTTTGGGAGTCCCTGAAACCCATGTCATCGCAAATACTGAAGAATTTTCTGGGAAAGGTTTGAAACACTTCCAGTTAAACTCTTGAGTTAATATCTCAAGAAGGAAAAAAAAATAATGTTTCTACCACATATTTTATTAAACTCTTTAGGTCCTTTTACAAGAGAGGAAATACCAATTAACGTATAATTTAGCAGAACAAAATATTATCCCATTTCAACCAGTACCCACTTCCTTGAAGTTTATTCAAGCATTAATAACCATTTAATGCAATTTAACTACACTGAGGTATCCATTACATTAATATAATATATCCATCAGGAAATTAGAGTTTTGTTTCCATGAATTTTGTATTACAAGAAGGTCTTTATAATTTTAATCTGCATTTGATGATGCTTAATTTCAACTCTTCAGTCTCTGTTACAGTGTGAGATGATCAAAATGTTCCTAATGTTAAGATTACAATTCCTTGATTTATTGAGCTGCAAAGCACAAATGATTTGTGAATGTGTATATATGTGTGTATGTGCATGTGTGTATATGAGAGAGTGTCGCTTAGTTGGAGTCATGTCCAACTCTCTGCAACTGTAGCCTGCCAGGCTCCTCTGTTCATGAATTTCTCTAGCCAAGAATATTGGAGATTCCCTTCTCCAGGGGATCTTCTTGACCCAGGGATTGAATCTGTGTCTCTTGCATTGCAGGCAGATTCTTTACTATCTGAGCCAGAGAAGACACACACACACACACACACCTCATATTTAAGGATTTAGCTGTTTAGATGTGCAGGGTTATCAAATCTCATTAGGAATGTAAAAATGTGACTATATTCTATATTTTTGAGAACTGATCATTTACAGTGATCCTTTTAAAGCATACATATTGTGATGATGTCCATAAAGTAATATCTTTATGATTTGGTGTCCTAACAGTGTTTTCAATGGATGTTATATTGTCTATGTGGACAGCTAAACCAGTAGATATGCTATTTTATGCTTTAGCTCAGAAAGTATCTGATCATGGAACTTTAGTTATTAATATACTTCAATTTGCAAGAAAAATGTAATCATATGATAGCATATGTTAGAATACTAGATATTTATTGGAATTGATAAGTATTTCATTGGATATCTTTAAGTGCTTAAAGAGCTAAAAGAAAAAAAATAATAGCAACTTGACTATTTAGTGTCAAGATCAGAGCACAGGGCTCTCAGTGACCAGGTTATAGCATTTCCTACAAACTAGTAAGTTCTTATTTGGACCAAGAATAAACATATACAAATAACAATGGAAGACACAAGACACAAATTCGTGCTTTGGAGTGTCTCTGCTTTTAGGTTGGGAGCACTGAAGGGATAGTCCATCAGACTTCCTGAACCCTTTGCAATATTTCTCCATACCACAACAGCACAGAAACAAGCTATTGGATTGGTCAAAAAGTTTGTTTGGGTTCTTTGGTAACATCTTATGGAAAAACCCTAAAGAACTTTAGGGCCAACCCAATGCATTGTCAATAAATCACTCTGTCTCCATATAGAAAGTTTTGTGAACCCAGGTGAATCATAAATGTCCTCTCAAGTAAAATTTAAATCTTCACATGAGGATTTTAAATCTTTTTGCCTAAATATTATAACCTACTATTTGCTTTCCAGTGATAACATAGCATTAGCTTAAATGGTGTCTGTGAAGAGAAGAATTTGAAAGTAATTTTCTGGAAGGAAAAATAAGACAGTGGGGGGAAACTCCTAGAAAAAATAAAAATGTGAGGAGGGGACTTATAAAGCCTCGGTAAGTGAATTTCTGAAGTCATAATTTGGTTAATTGAAGAAAAAGTTCCTGTTACTGAGACAGTCATAAATGTGTTTACATGGAGAAAGTGAATATAAAGCCAGGCAAGTATTCTACAAATTTCAGCACTAACCAGATGAAACAATCTGATCTCTTTATCTGTCCAAATTTGAAACTTTAAGAAGCAGAATAATTTCCTAGTTTGCCTGCCTTCATTTCCTAATTGATTCAGTTCAGGAGGTTACTCATAAACACTGTTCTGAGTGCTAGAAGGCAAACAAGTGTAAAAAAAGATAAATGTATTTTCCCGGTGATTTTTAGCTAGTCCATTTGAATAAGTGTTATATGTCCTAAGCTATCTCTTCCTACTTCATCTTTGTTATCTATATGCCTTATAATGAAATAAAGTGACATAATAAACATATGATGCTTGGCTCTATTCATCTTACTGATCCAACAGTTAGAATAAGGTCTTTAAGGAGTAATACCCCAGCGAGAATAGATCAATAGCTTTAAATTCAGTGAGTAGGGCTTCCATCCTTGAGGACAAGTACCAAGGACAGAAGAGAATTAAAGGAAGGCAGCCAAGTATTTGCTTTAGCAGAGAAATGGATCCTTGAATGGACTTCTGATAGAAGGTGAGTCTAATCATTTTCATCATTCTTTCCCTACTGGGTCACATTTTCTTCCCTGGCTCTGTTTTTTTTGCTACACTCAGATCTAGCTTCAGTTAGATAAGCATAGAATTCCTCTTCTTATTGTTCTTTTTTCTAAATCTGTATTTATCAAAACTATAAGCAGATGTTCATATTCACTCATTCAGTAAACATTTTTAGGCACCTACTATGTGATGAACACTGTGCTTTGTGTTTATATTCTGGCTCTGGCACCTCTTCTTGGTCTCCCATCTGCCTCATGGCTTTCCTCCACCCTGGGGATGTGCTAAGATGCTGATGCTTGATACTCCCCATGTAAACTCCTTGTCCAGACATCCAGGCACTCAGGGGCTGTGCATGACCTAGAACATCCATTTCCAAAATTATTCTTCACACTGCATCAACTTCTCAGTTGTACAGAGGTTAATTTTGAAAGTGAAATCGCTCAATCGTGTCCAACTCTTTGCGACCCCATGGACTGTAGCCTACCAGGCTCCTCTGTCCATGGGATTTTCCAGGCAATAGTACTGGATTGGATTGCTATTTCCTTGTCCAGGGAATCTTCCCAACTCAGGGATTGAACCCGAGTCTTCTGCTGTACAGAAGTTAATCTTAGTGAAGACTAAAACAACAACAAAAATTGTTACTAACTCATTTGAAATAAAGTGTGAATGGCATATAAAAATCCTTATGAAGGATATTTGCATTTAAAAATAAAGTGTCTCAAGCCATTTTAATTTTTCATCTTAACTTTTCATTTTATGTTGGAATGTAGCTGATTAGCAATGTCGTGTTTCAGGTGTACAGCAAAGTAATTCACTGATACATGGAACTGTTCTTTTTCAGATTCTCTTCCCATTTAGGTTGTCATGTAATATTGAACAGAGTTTTCTGGGCTACACAGTGAGTCTTTGTTGATGAATCTTTAATTGATTAATTATCAGAAAGTTTTAGAGAGAAACTGACCTGTCAAATCTGGGCTACCTTTCCTACACTGTTGAGTCTAATCTTTAATATGAGTATAGCAGACAAACTTGACCTACTAAATCAGATATTTTGTACAGCTACATATAGAATTGACAAATAGATTCCCAGCCTACTTGTCTGCCATGGGAATGATCTCAATTTGTTAGGAGGTAATACAAATAGATACCAGAATCAGTTTCTTACATAGAAAACAAGGATCAATGAGGAAAGCAAAATACAAACATGCAAATACTGGTCATATTGATAAAAGCATCCTCTCATGTGACTCTTTTTTAAGAATGTAGTGAACAGCCTGAGTAACTATATACCAGTAACACTCACATTGAAAGAATTGCATATTCTTGTTCTTAAGACAAGTATATTGGAACCCAAGACTCTGATGCTGAGAGGGATTGGGGGCAGGAGGAGAAGGGGACGACAGAGGATGAGATGGCTGGATGGCATCACCAACTCGATGGGCGTGAGTTTGAGTGAACTCTGAGAGTTGGTGATGGACAGGGAGGCCTGGCGTGCTGCGATTCATGGGGTCGCAAAGAGTCGGACACAGCTGAGCAACTGAACTGAACTGAAGTGAGGTGAAGTAGCTCAGTCCTGTCTGACTGTTGGCGACCCCATAGATTATAGCCTACCAGGCTCCTCCATCCATGGAATTTTCTAGGCAAGAGTACTGGAGTGGGTTGCCATTTCCTTCTCCAGAGGATCTTCCCAATCCAAGGATCGAACCCAGGTCTCCCACATTGTAGGCAGACGCTTTACTGTCTGAGCCACCAGGGAAGACTTATTTCAGTGCCTAAGAATGCTGACAATTCTGAATTCAATGATGTGCATTCCTCAAGGAAAAATATTAACAATTTTGCATCTACCATTAGAATAAACAGGGAATTGTAGACCAAAACTTGAATCTCCATTTGCCCAAATCAGTGGGGAATCAGTTGATTTTACTAATAGTTTTATAGATGATGAAATTGTCTTTGACAAGTATAAAATAAGAATATTTACCAGTAAAATGTTTGTTTTAAAAAACAAAATTCATGCAATTTTAGTTTTAAGAGGTAGAAGTACTTAGAGATTTTATGTTTAATTTGACACGATCTGTTTAGATATAACAGTAAATTTCCAATTAAAGCTAACATGGAGACTTCCTTCCTCCATGACCCAAAACATCAGTTTATCCAAATTAAACAATAAATTATACTCTAAAATAATTATAAATAACATTGGTACCATATCTTTTGTAGTAAATTTTATTTTTACCCTAACAAATACTAGTCTCCAAAATTGACTCAACACCTTTTATAACATGTAAAAAAACATTGTTTTATTAATGACATATTAAGTTTCAGTTCAGTTCAGTTCAGTCGCTCAGTCGTGTCCGACTCTTTGCAGCCCCATGAATTGCAGCACTCCAGGCCTCCCTGTCCATCACCAACTCCCGGAGTTCATGCAGACTCACGTCCATTGAGTCAGTGATGCCATCCAGCCATCTCATCCTCTGTCGTCTCCTTCTCCTCCTGACCCCAATCCCTCCCAGCATCAGAGTCTTTTCCAATGAGTCAACTCTTTGCATGAGGTGGCCAAAGTACTGGAGTTTCAGCTTTAGCGTCATTCCTTCCAAAGAAATCCCAGGGCTGATCTTCTTCAGCATGGACTGGTTGGATCTCCTTGCAGTCCAAGGGACTCTCAAGAATCTTCTCCAACACCACAGTTCAAAAGCATCAGTTCTTCAGTGCTCAGCCTTCTTCACAGTCCAACTCTCACATCCATACATGACCACAGGAAAAACCATAGCCTTGACTAGACAGACCTTAGTCGGCAAAGTAACGTCTCTGCTTTTGAATATACTATCTAGGTTGGTCATAACTTTTCTTCCAAGGAGTAAGCGTCTTTTAATTTCATGGCTGCAGTCACCATCTGCAGTGATTTTGGAGCCCAAAAAATAAAGTCTGACACTGTTTCCACTGTTTCCCCATCTATTTTCCATGAAGTGATGGACCGGATGCCATGATCTTCGTTTTCTGAATGTTGAGCTTTAAGCCAATTTTTTCACTCTCCTCTTTCACTTTCATCAAGAGGCTTTTTAGTTCCTCTTCATTTTCTGCCATAAGGGTGGTATCATCTGCATATCTGAGGTTATTGATATTTCTCCTGGCAATCTTGATTCCAGCTTGTGTTTCTTCCAGTCCAGCATTTCTGATGATGTACTCTGCATAGAAGTTAAATAAGCAGGGTGACAATATACAGCCTTGATGCACTCCTTTTCCTAGTCTAAATAAAGACCTTCACAATGCACTGTACAATTCTATATTATAATACAGATTACAAAAATTCAGAAACATTCTTGTTCTGATACATTTACTTGAGAATTGTGATTTCCACAGGTTTCAAAGTTGAAGACATTATTTAGTAAACATCGATGAAAAATAATTTTATAACTAGAGAGGGGTTACTTATATTTTTCTTGAATGGCTATGACAATGTTTTTATTTCAAACTTGTCAACTGATATTAGTGATTTCTATTGCTTTTATGAAGATATGTCAATTTCTTTTTATATTTGATATTTAACAAAATACCTACTTTTCCTGAAACTGTATGGCACATTTGGAACTTCCTTTGTAATACTCATTACTTTCTTATTTGCATTGGCTAATTTTTTTTAAATTGGAGTATAGCTGATTTATAGTGTGTTAGTTTTAGGTGTATAGCAGAGTGATTCAGTTATACACACATTTATTTTTTTCAGATCCTTTTTGCATATAGGAAATATTGAGTAGAGTTCCCTGTGCTATACAGTAGGTCATTTATAGTTATCTATTTTGCATACAGTAGTATGTATTTGTCAATCACAGTTTCTCAGTTTATCCCTCCTCACTTCCCCTCTGGTAACCGTAAGTTTATTTTCTGTATCTGTGATTCTAGTAGTAGTAGTCATGTCCAACTCTTTGCAACCTCATGGACTGTAGCCCGCCAGGCTCCTCTGTCCATGGGATTCTCCAGGCAAGAATACTGCAGTGGGTTGCCATTCCCTTCTCCAAGGGATCTTCCTGACCAAGGGATTGAATCTGGATCTTCTGCACTGCAGGCAGATTCTTTACCATCTGAGCCACCAGTTCAGTTCAGTTCAGTCGCTCAGTCATGTCTGACTCTGCAACTGCATGAATAGCAGCGTGCCAGGCCTCCCTGTCCATCACAACTCCCGGAGTTCACTCAAACTCACGTCCATTGAGTCGGTGATGCCATCCAGCCATCTCATCCTCTGTTGTCCCCTTCTCTTCCTGCCCCCAGTCCCTCCCAACATCAGAGTCTTTTCCAATGAGTCAACTCTTCACATGAGATGGCCAAAGTACTGGAGTTTCAGCTTTAACATCATTCTTTCCAAAGAACACCCAGGGCTGATCTCCTTTGGAATAGACTGGTTGGATATCCTTGCAATCCAAGGAACAGGGAAGCCCCTAAATGCTACAAATTCTTGTCTATCTTTTCATGTTTTGGTGGGTAGAATCTTTGTTCCCCAACAAGGGATTGCACCCAAGTCTCCTGTATTGGAAGCACGGAGTCTTAACCACTGGACCACCAGGGAAATCCCTCTGTGATTCTATTTCTGTTTTATAAGTTCATCTGTACCATTTTTTTGGATTCCATATGTAAATGATACTATATAATATCTGTCTTTCTCTCTCTCTGACTTACTTTATTCAATATGAAAATCTCTGGGCCCATCCTAGAGGATGATACAAATGGCATTATTTCATTCTTTTTTTATGGGCAAGTAATATTCCATGGTGTGTGTGTGTGTGTGTGTGTGTGTGTGTGTATTACATCTTCCTTATCCACTCCTTGGTTGATGGATAATTAGATTGTTTGCATATCCTGGCTGTTGTAAATAGTGCTGCAAATGAACACTGGGGTGTATGTATTTTTTTGAATTATGGTTTTCTTTGGATATGTACACAGGAGTGGGATTGCTGGATCATTCTTTTATTTTTTTAGTACTTTATCAACCAAGGTATTTTTGCAGAAACTAAAGCCTATGGCCAATGATTTGTTATGTAAGTTAATATTGAAACACCCACATTTGAGTAAATATCAGCAACTTTTTCTGCTAATGTATTTATTTAAAATGTTGTACATGTCTGAGTAAAGTATCTAATATTTTGTTGGAGTGTGATAGGCCCTATAGCAGGCACTTCTGTGCAAGGGGTAAAAAACATCTACTGTGCCTTCCCCTGGAAGACCAGATTCTACTTTCTGGTGGAATTTATTTTAGTCCTATAGGGATTATTTCCTCTGGAATATGTTCCAGTATTTTACCTGGTGGATCTTTATAGGTAAAGATCCTACAAAAGATCTTGTAGCCAACAAGGATGACCTTTGTAGGTGGCTCTTTTAGAAATGCCACAAGGACCAAGTACAGGACTAACAAACTACATTCATTAGAGTGGTCGGTTTCACATTCGCTAGCTGTTGCTTGTAAGTAATTTTATTCTGTGCATGTAATGCTACAATAAATTTTAAATGCATTGACTGAACTGTAGTTACTCAAATAGAAACTTACTTTCTTATACCATTTTTGAGTTTTCCAGAAGATATTGAAGATTGCCAGGGATTGATTGGATTAATCCTTTCATATGCTTATTATACTCTAATATACAAGGGGGCTTAGTTACCTGATGGCCAGTCCTCCTCTCTTCTTTTTCTGTAGATGCTATGGAGGCATCACAAATAGTTTTCATCATGCAGAATAGCCTCCTCTTCTATTTCCATACAAGAATCACTTCTTCCTTCCTTAAGAATGTCATTTCTCCCCTCTGTAGATTTTTAGATTTCTCTTTTAGTTGGTTTGGTAAACCATAATTCTCTTATAGTCCCACAAACGCCACTTTTATTTTTCAACAATTTTTCAGATGTGGACATACTGTTGTAATAATTGATATTGACATTGTGAATGAAGATAAGCTTGTAGGACCAGTAATATTATTTCTTGCAGTTTCTTTCCTTCACCTGTGTAAATCTCAAGATGGCATATGTATCCAGTTTCACTTTTGCTAATCATCCAGACCAAAATTTTGTATTTTGCAAGTTTTCCAGGATTGTAGGTTTTGTATCTGAGTCACCCTTGCCAGTTTATCATTACCTCATCAAGTGATAGCTTTTGTTTGGGTAAATAGATCAATAGAAATTTTGGTAGAAAATGATCCAAAAAAGGGTAACTTTTGAAATACTGTCTGCAGGAAAGGAATTTTTCAGTCATCACTAAAGTGAAGAAATGTCATTATTTGTTCAAAGCTTCTTATTATAATCTTTGGAAAAATAGATGTTTCAAGTAAGGGATCAGTTGACCAATATTCTTTCAAGTGTGACTTTCTTATTGTCCTATAAAAATTATTAATCCAAGAAACTTCACATCACCATTGGTTATATCATCCCCTTTAAAGCCTTATCATATTTTTATATGATCTTTCATTCTGTTGGTGATGCAAGTTTGTTTGAGAAGTGCCACCTCCAATAAGTCATTACCAAAAATTAATTCTATTATTTCACTAACAATTTGTGGGTTATTAAATTCAGTGGTTACAATTGACACACCTGTAAAGCCTTCTAATTTTCATGAAATGTTGTCCTCAGTCTACTCTTATGTAGAAGCAAAAGGGCATTCTCCAGTACCATTTTCACTTTTCATTTCAGAATCAATCACTACATTTTTTCTTGTTTTCTTGGTTTAATATGCAGATTGTCTGAATCAGAACTATGTTTTGAAGAACTTTCATCTTCTGAGATACTAGTGTACATGTCACTCAGACAATCAGAGAGAGTATCTGCATAAAATTCACCAAAAAAATCTTCCTCATCCAAAATTTCCCTCTTGAAAAATTTACATTAATAGAGTTGTGTTTATAATATATGCAGTGTTGGAACAAAAACCTAATGGGGAAAATTGTGAATGATAACTACAATCACAAATTGTATAATGAACAGTTGATGAGTTTTAAGCTCTAACAGCTTTGCACAGTGATGTTAATTGTGTCACTTTCTAAAAATGTATTGATCCATCTCTAGTCAGTAACATTTTGGTAACAAAAGACATCCTAATATGTCTGTGATCAACAATGTGTTAAAGAAACTCCTCCATACTGTTCTCAATAATGGTTGTACCGTTTAGATTCCCATCAACAGTGTAGGAGGATTCTCTTTTCTCTGCAACCTCTCCAGAATTTGCTGTTTGTAGATTTTTTTGATGATGGCCATTCCAATATTTGCAACTACCTCATTGTAGTTTTGATTTGCATTTCTCTAATAATTAGTGATGTTGAGTATCTTTTATGTGCTTTTTGGCCATATGTATGTCTTCTTTGGAGAAATGTCTTTTCAGATCTTCCACTTGTTTTTTGATTTTTGGTACTTAGCTGCATGATGTGTTTTTATATTTTGGAGATTAATCCCTTGTTGATTGCTGCATTTACAAATATTTTCTCCCAGTCTGAGGGCAGTCTTTTCATCTTGTTTATGCTTTCCTTTGCTGTGCAGAAACTTTTAAGTTTAGTTAAATATCATTTATTTATTTTTGTTTTTATTTTCATTATTCTATAAAGTGAATCATAAAAGATCTTGCTGTAATTTATGTCAGATTATTCTACGTAGGTTTTCCTCTAAGAGTTTTATAGTATCTGACCCTACATTTGGGTCTGTAATCAATTTTGAGTTTATTTTTTGTATATGGTATTACAGGGTGTTTTAATTTCATTCTTTTACATGTAATTGTCTAATTTTCTAAGCACTAAGACTATTTTCCTCCATTGTATATTCTTGCCTCATTTGCCATAGATTAATTGGCCATAGGTATGTGGGTTTATTTCTGGACTTTCTATCTTGTTTCATTGATTTTTACATCTGGTTTTTTTTGCCAGTGCCATACTGATTTGATGACAGTAACTTTGTGGTATAGTCTGAAGTCATGAACCCTGATTACTCCAACTCCCTTTTTATTTCTTAGGAATGCTTTGGCTACTTGGGGTCTGTAGTGATTACATACGAGTTTTAAATTTCCTTTTCTAGTTCTGTGGAAAATGCCATAGTTAATTTGATAGTGATTACATAGAATCTGTAGATTGCCTTGGGTAGTATAGTCATTTAGACAGTTTTGGCTCTTCCAATCCAAGAACATGCTATATCCATCCATCTGTTTGTGTCTTTGAATTCTTCATCAACATCTTATAATTTTCATAGTATAGGTCTTTTTTCTACTTAGGTTTATTCCTAGATATTTTATTCTTTATGATGTATGGTAAATGGGATTATATTCCTAATTTCTGATCATTTATTGTTCAGTTCAGTTCAGTTGCTCAGTCATGTCCGTCTCTTTGCGACCCCATGAATTGCAGCATGCCAGGCCTCCCTGTCCATCACAATTGTTAGTGTATAGAAATGAAATAGATTCTATGTATTAATTTTGTATCCTGCAACCTTGCAAAACTCATTGATGAATTTTGGGATTTCCTATGTATAGTATCATGCCATCTTCAAGCAGTTAGTTTTACTCTTTGTTTTCCAACTTGGGTTCCTTTTCTTTCTTATTCTCTGATTGCCATAGCTAGGACTTCTAGAACTATCTTGAATAAAAGTGGCAAGAGTAGACATCCTTGTCTTGTTCCTCCTCTTACAGGAAATGCTTTCAGCTTTTCACTGTTGAGAATGATGTTAGCTGTGGGTTTGTTATATGTGACCTTTATTATCTTGAGGTAAATCCTTTCTATGCCCACTTTCTGGGGAATTTCTTTTTTCTTTTTTTTTTAATCATACCTGGATGTGAATTTGGTCAAAACTTTTTCTGCATCTATTGAGATGATCAAATGCTTTTTATTTTTTCAGTTTGTTAATGTGGTTTATCGCTTGAATGATCAGCAGATATTGAAAAATCATTTCATCCTGATTAAATCCCACTTAATCATGGTGTATGGCCGTTTTACATGCTGTTGGATTTGGTGTGCTAGTATTTTGTTTAGGATTTTGCATCAATGTTCATCAATGACACTGGTTTCTAATTTTTTTTTCAAATTTGTGAGTCATTTAATCAGTCTTTAAAGTTTTCAAATATCATCTTTGCTAATTTTGACCAGTTTACTTTTTTCTTCTTCTTTAATTAATTTTTATTTTTTAGTTTGTTTTGCTTTACAATACTGTATTCATTTTGCTACACATCGACATGAATCAGCCACGAGTGTACATGAACTCCCAATCCCGACCCCCACCTCCCCACTCCCGCCCCACACCCTCTCTCTGGATTATCCCCTGAAGAATCAATATAGTGAAAATGAGTATACTACCCAAAGCAATCTACAGATTCAATGCAATTCCTATCAAGATACCAGCAGTATTTTTCACAGAGCTAGAACAAATAATTTCACAATTTGTATGGAAACACAAAAAACCTCGAATAGCCAAAGCCATCTTGAGAAAGAAGAATGGAACTGGAGGAATCAACCTGCCTGACTTCAGGCTTTACTACAAAGCCACAGTCATCAAGACAGTATGGTACTGGCACAAACACAGAAATATAGATCAGTGGAACAAAATAGAAAGCCCAGAGATAAACCCACACACCTATGGACAGCTTATCTTTGACAAAGGAGGCAAGAATATACAGTGGATTAAAGACAATCTTTTCAACAAGTGGTGGTGGGAAAACTGGTCAACCACTTGTAAAAGAATGAAAGTAGATCACTTTCTAATTTTATTTTTTTGTGGTATCTTTGTCTGGTTTTGGGATGAGGGTGATGGTAGCCTTATTGAATGAGTTTGAGAGTATTCCTTCCTCTGTAGTTATTTTGAAAGAGTTTCTGAAGGATAGGTGTTGACTGTTTTCTAAATGTTTCATAGAATTTCCCTGTAAAACCATATGGTCCTGGACTTTTGCTTGTTGAAAGTTTTGTAATCACTGTTTCAGTTGCAGTACTTGTGATTGGTCAGTTCATATTTTCTAATTTTTATTTCTTCCTGGTTCAATCTTGAGGGAGTGTACTAAGTTTATTGATTCGAATCCTCTCCCTGTTTTTCTTGATGATAAAGGTTTATCAGTTTTGTTTATTTTCTCAAATACCAGATTTTAGTTAAATCTTTTCTGTTTTCTTCATTTCTATTTCATTTATTTCTAGCCTGATCTGTGTGATTTGTTCCCTTCTACTTACTTTGGTTTTGTTTTTTTCTTCATATATTTGCTTTAGATGTAAGGATACATTGTTTATTTGGGGATTTTCTTATTTCCTGAGGTAAGATTATATTGCTATAAACTTCTTTTAGAACTGATTTTGCTGTGTTCAATAGTTTTGGATTGTGTGTTTTACTTGTCATTTGTCTCTAGGCATTTTTATTTTCATTTTCCCTTTATTCAGTGATCCATTGGTTATTTTGTAACATATTGTTTAGCCTCCACATGTTTGGGTTTTTTACAGTTTTTTTTTTTTTTTTCTGTAGTAGATTTCTCATAGTTATGGTTGAAAATGATGTTTGATATGATTTCAATTTCCTTAAATTTACTGAGGATTGATTTATGGCCCAAGATGTGCTCTATCTTAGAGAGTGTTCCATGTGCACTTGAGAAGTTTATTCTGCACTTTTCAAATGGAATGTTCTAAAATATCAATTAAGTCCATCTTGTCTAATATTTCATTTAAGGCTTGTGTTTCCTTAGTGATTTTCTATCTGGATGATTTATCCATTGGTGTTAAGTGTGGTGTTAAAACCCTCACTATTACTGTGTCCTTGTCGATTTCTCCTTTTATGGATGTTAGCATTTGCCTTATAATAAGGTGCTCCTATGTTGGGCACATATATATATTTGACTTATATCTTCTTCTTAGATTCATCATTATATAATGTCCTCCATGTTTCTTGTAACAGTGTTTAAAGTCACATGTAAAGGCAATGTGATAATGAATATTGTTACTCTGGCTAACTTTTGATTTGCATTTGTATGTAATAGCTTCTTCCATCCCCTCACTTTCAGTCTATAAATGTCCCTATATCTGAAGTGGATCTCTTGTAGACAGCATATGGGTCTTATTTTTATATCCATTCAGCCAGTCTGTGTCTTTTGCTCTTTTACTTGGGGCATTTAATCCATTATATTTAAGGTAATTATTGATATTTATGCTCTTAGTACCATTTTCTTAATTGCTTTGGATTTGTTTTTGTAGGGTTTTTTTTTAAATTCCTCTTTTGTTCACTTCTTATGATTTGATAAATATTTTTAGTGTTGTGTTTTGCTATTTTACTTTGGATTGTTTTGTGTTTTTTCTGTGTATCTATTGTGAGTTTTTTATATTGCATTTTCCCATGAGGTTTTGATACAGTAGTTGTGTGTATACACAGACATATATAAAACTAGTGTTAATCACTCAGTTGTGTCTGATTCTTTGCAACCTTATGGACTGCGGTCTGCCTGACTCCTCTGTCCATAAAATTCTCTAGGCAAGAATACTGAAATGTATAGCCATTCCCTTCTCGAAGGGATCTTCCCAACCCAAGGATGAATCCTGGGTCCCCTGCATTACAGGTGAATCCATATGTATGTATGTATATGTGTGTATATATATACACACACACACACATACATACATGTGTATGTGTGTGTATATATAGGCAGGTAGACTCTTATGTATATACACATGCATACACACACACACACACACACATGAGTATTTAAATTTGGTGACCTCTCATTTCCAATGCATTTCCAATATTCTGCATTTGCAGTCTCCTCACAATTGGTAGTTTTGATATCATATTTATGTTTGGATGAGTTCCTACTTTTACTCCATATTTGCCTTTACATGTGAGCTTTTCCATTCATAATTATCTTGTTTCTAGTTGTGACCATTTCTTTTCCACCTAAGGAAGTTCCTTTAGCGTTTTTTGCAGAGCTGATCTGGTGATGCTAAATTCTCTTACTTTTTGCTTATTCGTAAAACTTTTGATATCAGCACTGAATCTGAATGAGAACCTTGCTGGGTGGAGCTTTCTTGATCATAGGTTCTTCCCTTTTGTCACTTTAAATATATTGTGCCATTCCCTTCCGGTCTGCAGACTTTCTGCTGAAAAATTTAGCTGATAACCTTATGGGAATTCCCTTGTATGTTATGTATTGCTTTTAATATTTTCTCTGTCTTTAATATTTTCAATTTGATTAACATATGTCTCTGTGCTATTCCTTGTGTTTATCCTGCCCTCTCTGCACTTTCTGGGCTTAAATTGCCAATCTCCTCTCCATTTACATTTTTTGTGCGTTTTTAACCTTGTTTCTTCCTCTGGAACATGCTTATCTTTCATCTCATTTTTTCTCGCTTTCTATATTTGTGATGTCTTATCTGCAGGCTTCAGATTGTAGCTCCTCTTGGTTTTGGTGTCTGCCTCTGGTGGGAGAGCTTAGTCCTGGGGCTTGTGCAGGCTACCTTGTTGGAAGTACTTGTGCCTACCCACTGTCTCATTGTGGTTTATTTGCCATAAATGTAAAATACCTGTTTTAGTAGGTTCTAGTCTTTTTTTTTTTTTTTTTACAATGGTGGTTCAGCAGTTAGTTGTGATTTTGGTGTTTTCATGAGATAAGATGAGCTCAAGTCCTTCTACTCCACCATCTTGTCTGAAATTGAAGGGCTGCTTTTAATTTGGATGTTTGCTGCTTCTTTCCTCAGTGTGTGCTGGCCGTGATCCCCTTGATATGGAATGTGCAGGTGTGACAGTCTGTGTGTTCCCAGGATGGCAGTGGCAGCACTTCGTACTTGCTTGCAGGTCTCTAAGGGGCATCTGTGGCCCACATACTGTTGAACCAGTGCAGGAAGTGCTTTGTACCTGCTCATGGGTCTCTTGGTAGTGGTGGCCCATGCCTACCTCTGGAGCCAACGATAGCTCCTGTAAGCAGTGTCATGTTTCATGAGAGTACTTACAGGAAATGGAGCTCTTACATCCCACCTCTCTTCACGTGCCCCACAATAATAACACCTTGCCTCTCTAGTAGGCTTAGGTTGCTTCTGAGTTCACTTTCAGTTGCCATAATACAGCCTCTTCAGTCTGTCTCCACACAGTGAACCCCAGTCCTCTCCCTGGGTCTGACCTCGGAAGGCTGAACCTTTAGCATGCAGCTATACCCATACCAATGAGTGGAGATTGCAGTGCAGCGGTGCCATCCTACACTGTGGGTTACTCTCCATTTTGCCTTCTGCAAACTGGTTGCTGTACTATTCTTCTAGGCCCTAAAGCTCCCTCTCTGTCCAGGCTGATCTCCCTGCTGACAAGGCGACATGGCAGGATGCAGGAACTTTTCCTCCTCCATAGCACCCTCTCTGGAGTGCAAGTCCAGTCCTGATACATCTCTTTCTCTTTTTCCTTTTGTCCTACCTAGTTAATGCAGGTTTCCTTGTCCTTTGGGTAGACTTTGGTCTTCTGCCAGCATTCAGTAGGTGTTCTATGTGAATTGTTCCACCTGTACATGTATTTTTAGTGTTTGCGTGGAGAAGGCAAACTCCACATTCTACTCCTCTGCCATCTTGATTGTGGGCCTAATTGACTCAGGTATTAAGTCATTTTTATAAAATAATAACTTATTTATTGAAGTATAGTTGATTACACTCTGTGCCAATTTGTGCTACACAGCAAAGTGACTCAGTTATACAAATATACATATATCTATATATCTATGTGTATGTATACATATATATTATTTTCCATTATGGTTTATCCCAGGAGATTTTATATAATCCCCTGTGGTATGAAGTAGGATCTTGTTGTTTATCCCTTCTAAATGTGATAATTTAAATCTACCTACCCCAAACAATCTGTCCACTCCTCTCTTCATTCCTCCCTCTTGGAAACCACATTTCTGATATCTGTCTGTAGGTCTATTTCAGTTTTTTAGGTAGATTCATTATGCCATATTTTAGATTCCACATATAAGTGAAATCACATGGTATTTGCCTTTCTCTTTCTTACTTCACTTTGTAAAATAATCTTTAGTTGCATCCATGATGCTCCAAATGGCATTGTTTCATTCTTTCTTATGGTTCAGTAGTAGTCCATTGTATGTATGGACCACATCTGCTTTATCCATTCACCTGTCAACGGACATTTAGGTTGCTTACATGTCCTGCCTGTTGTAGATAGTGCTACTCTGAACATAGAGGTACATGCCTCTTTTTTAATTAAAGTTTTTACAGGGTATATGCCCAGGAGTGGAATTGCTGGATCATATAGTAGTTCTACCTTTAGTTTTCTGAGGACCCTCCATAATTTATCCATACTGGCTGCAAGAACTTACATTCCTACCAACACTGTAAAATGTTCCATTTTCTCTACACTCTCTCCAGCATTTGTTATTTGTAGAGTATATAATGATGGCTATTCTGACCAGCTTAAATTGAAGAAAGTAGGAAAACAACTAGACCATCCAGGTATGACCTAAATCAAATCCTTTATGATTATACAGTGGAAGTGACAAATAGATTTAAGGGACTCGTTCTGATAGAGTGCCTAATGAACTATGGACAGACGTTCATGACATTGTATAGGAGAGAGGGATCAAGACCATCCCCAAGAAAAAGAAATACAAAAAGCAAAATGACTATCGGAGGAGGCCTTACAAATAGCTGTGAAAAGAAGAGAAGTGAAAAGGAAAGGAGAAAAGGAAAGATATATCCATTTGAATGAGGAGTTCCAAAGAATAGCAAGGAGAGATAAGAAAGCCTTCCTCAGTGATCAGTGCAAAAAATAGAGGAAAACAATAGAATGGGAAATACTAGAGATCTCTTCAAGAAAATTAGAGACATGAAGGGAACATTTCATGCAAAGATGGGTTCAGTAAAGGACAGAAATGGTATGAATTTAAAGAAGCAGAAGATATTAAGAAGAGGTGGCAAGAATACACAGTAGAACTATACAAAAAAGATCTTCACAACCCACATAATCACGATGGTGTGATCACTCATCTAGAGCCAGACATCCTGGAATGTTGAGTCCAGTGGGCCTTTGATGGAATTCCAGTTGAGCTATTTCAAATCCTAAAAGATGATGCTGTGAAAGTGCTGCAGTCTATATGCCAACAGATTTGGAAAACTCAGCAGTGGCCACAGGACTGGAAGGGTCAGTTTTCATTTCAATCCCAATGAAAGACAATGTCCAAGAATGCTCAAACCAACACAAATTGCACATATCTCACAAGCTAGTAAAGTAATGCTCAAAATTCTCCAAGCCAGGCTTCAATAATATGTGAACTATAAACTTCCAGATGTTCAAGCTGGTTTTAGAAAAGGCAGAGGAACCAGAGATCAAATTGCCAACATCCTCTGGATCATTGAAAAAGCAAGAGAGTTCCAGAAATACATCTATTTCTGCCTTATTGACTATGCTAAAGACTTTGACTGTATGAATCACCATAAATTGTGGAAAATTCTGAAAGAGATGGGAATACCAGACCAGTTGACCTGAGTCTTAAGAAATCTGTATGCAGGTCAGGAAAATACAGTTAGAACTGGACATGGAACAACAGACTGGTTCCAAACAGGAAAAGGAGTATGTCAAGGCTGTATATTTAACTTATATGCAGAGTACATCATGAGAAACACTGGACTGGAAGAAGCACAAGCTGGAATCAATACAGCCAGGAGAAATATAAATAACCTCAGATATGCAGATGACACAATCTTTATGGCAGAAAGCAAAGAAGAACTAAACAGCCTCTTGATGAAAGTGAAAGAGGAGAGTGAGAAAATTGGCTTAAAGTTCAACCTTCAGAAAACTAAGATCATGGCATCTGGTCCCATCACTTCATGGCAAATAGATGGGGAAACAATGGAAACAGGGGCTGACTTTATTTTGGGGGGGCTCCAAAAACACTGCAGATGGTAACTGCAGCCATGAAATTAAAGGACACATTTCTTGGAAGAAAAATTATGACCAACCTATACAGCATATTAAAAAGCAGAGACATTACTTTTCCAACAAAGATCCGTCTAGTCAAGGCTATGGTTTTTCCAGTAGTTATGTATAGATGTGAAAGTTGGACTATAAAGAAAGCTGGGTGCCAAAGAATGATGCTTTTGAACCATGGTGTTGGAGAAGATGCTTGAGAGTTCCTTGGACTGCAAAGAGATCAAACCACTCCATCCTAATGGAAATCAGTCCTGAATATTCATTGGAAGGATCGATGTTGAAGCTGAAACTTCAATACTTTGGCCACCTGATGTGAAGAGCTGACTCATTTGTAAAGACCCTGATGTTGGGAAAGATTGAAGATGGGAGGAGAAGGGCACTACAGAGGATGAGGTGGTTGGATGGCATCATGGACTCAACTCATCACAGACACATCACTCATCCAGGAGTCGGTGATGGACAGGGAGGCCTGGCATACTGCATGCAGTCCATGTGGTTGCAAAGCATCAGATTCGAATGAAAGTCTGAACTGAACTGTGTGAGGTTGAATATTCATTGGAAGGATCGATGTTGAAGCTGAAACTTCAATACTTTGGCCACCTGATGTGAAGAGCTGACTCATTTGTAAAGACCCTGATGTTGGGAAAGATTGAAGATGGGAGGAGAAGGGCACTACAGAGGATGAGGTGGTTGGATGGCATCATGGACTCAACTCATCACAGACACATCACTCATCCAGGAGTCGGTGATGGACAGGGAGGCCTGGCATACTGCATGCAGTCCATGTGGTTGCAAAGCATCAGATTCGAATGAAAGTCTGAACTGAACTGTGTGAGGTGATACCTTGTACTTTTGATTTGCATTTCTCTAATAATTACTGATAAGTATCTTTTCATGTGTCTAGTGACCAAGTATATGTGTTCTTTGGAGAAATGTCTATTAATAAATTCTGCCCATTTTTCAATTGAATTTGTTTTTTGTTGCATTGCATGAGCTATTTGTATTGGACTCTTCTAGGGTCTCTAAAAGTCATGTTTACACAAGAATAGTCTTTTGCATGTGCAATAGCTCTAGACTACATTATCGTGTGTGTAAGAGTGTTATTGCCCCCAGCGGGTAACAGTGGTAAAGGATCTGCCTGTCAGTCCAGAAGGTACAGGAGACATGGGTTCAATCCCTGGGTCAGAAAGATTCCTCTGGAGCAGGAAAGGGCAATCCACTCCAGTATTCTTCCCTGGAGAATTCTATGGACAGAGGAGCCTGGCAGGCTGTCCATGGGGTCACAAAGAGTCGGACACAACTGAGTGCTTTAAGTTAACCAGTTAATAGTGTTATGCCTGAAAAAACAAAAGTACAGAACTTAATTTAGAAATGCTTCATTGCTAAAAAATGCAAGAGCTGTGGTAGTAACACGAAGAATCACTGACCACAGTCACCATAGCAAATGTAGCAATGATGAAAACGTTTGAGATATGGAGAGAAGTACCAAAATGGGACACCCAGACAGGAAGTGAGCAAACGCTGCTGGAAAACGGCTCTGACTGACCCGCTCGGTGCAGGGTCACCGCAAACCTTCAATGTGTAAAGATCGCAGTGCTCAAGACGTGCAGTAAAATGAGACGCACCTGAATTCTGAAACAAGTGCAAACTCATTTTAAATGTGAACACGTGCATTCATGTAAGGGGAGAGCACAGTGGCTCCTGTTCAGGACAGAACCTAGCGCTTTCCTGACCTTGAGATGCAGACCTGAGCTGCAGAGACCCTGGGCTGTGGGGCGACCCCAGGCGAGGTGCCGGAGAGCGGACACAGCGTGGGAGATAGGGGGCTGCCGTGAGCTGTCTCAGAAAGTGCCCAGGTGGTACTT
Organism: Aepyceros melampus; assembly: GCA_006408695.1. Classification (NCBI taxonomy): domain Eukaryota; kingdom Metazoa; phylum Chordata; class Mammalia; order Artiodactyla; family Bovidae; genus Aepyceros; species Aepyceros melampus. The sequence goes on along the minus strand of SJXQ01004860.1, from coordinate 66,769 downwards.
TCTCATTCGTCCCCCGGGTTGAGCGTCTATAATGCGAGGCTCAGGCTCTGTGGATCTCGGGCAAACTGTCCCACACAAGTCCTGCCCTCAACGGAACAAGTCCTGACCCGATGGGTGAAAACTCAAGACAGTCACATGACATCTAACCATAAAGACGGACCAGAGGTTGGGGTGCAGGCCTGGGGAGGCTCCCGGGAGGGGACCCCAAAAGGGGAGGAGCCTCCACTCCTGAGACAGTCCACACTGCGGGCTCTAACAAAGGCGGGAAAAAGTGCCCAGATGCGTTTTAAACACGGCTTCCAATGCTGTAAGTCAACTCCACTCCCATAAAAGTTAAACAAGAAAACCCACGGCCTTGGCTGGGGTTGCCCATGGCGTAACTCTCTTCTCTACGCTTCTTGGTTTTGTCTGAATTTTTATAACGGGGATGGGTGGGAGTGTTTTCATTCCTGTGAAAAACGTGGAACCGGTAAACACAAACATGTTTCTTTTTCCTCAATTGGCCTTGAAGTGAAAAAAAAAAAAGTTGCTTCCCACGGAGGGAGAGAGGCCCAGGCCTCCCTGGCTCACCCGAAATGCGGTGCCAGCCCGAGCCTCTCTGCCTTGGTCTCCCCACTCGGGAAGCTCAGCGCCTGTAAGGTCAGCTGCGGTCAGGAGGCCAGCTTTTTGCTTCTCTTCTTTTCACAGCTATTTGTAAGGCCTCCCCAGACAGCCATTTTGCCTTTTTGCATTTCTTTTCCATGGGGATGGTCTTGATCCCTGTCTCCTGTACAATGTCACGAACCTCATTCCATAGTTCATCAGGCACTCTATCTATCAGATCTAGACCCTTAAATCTATTTCTCACTCCACTGTATAATCGTAAGGGGTTTGATTTAGGTCATACCTGAATGGTCTAGTGGTGTTGCCCACTTTCTTCAATTTAAGTCTGAATTTGGCAATCAGGAGTTCATGATCTGAGCCACAGTCAGCTCCCGGTCTTGTCTTTGTTGACTGTATAGAGCTTCTCCATTTTTGGCTGCAAAGAATATAATCAATCTGATTTTGGTGTTGACCATCTGGTGATGTCCATGTGTAGACATCACATGGGGACCCTCCCCACCTTCACGTCCCCTCTGGGCCCGTGGGTCCCTGGCCCCGGCTGCTGTGGCTCCCAGGGCCCAGCTTGGCACTGAGCATCGTGTGTGTGTGTGGCGAGGGAGGGGGTAAAATCAGTGGTGTGGGGGCTGAAGGGCCTCAGGGAGATGGCGCTGGTCCCCCCACCTCCACACGCTGGACGTACCCCACGCTGGACATACCCGGGGGCGCAAACACAGCGCTGCTTGCCAGCTGGAGTCTGCGTTTAGTGGACAGGGCAAGTTCAAGTTTCAGCATTGTTGTCACATTTTAGCAGTGTCCTTGCCCTGTGGAGTGGCGGGTCACCTCCTGGCCCAAGGAAGGAAGCGTCCAGCACTGGGGACCAGCAGCCGCCAAGCGCGGAAACCAGGGTGGCTTTCTCCCTGCAGGCCGCGACGAGCCGAGTCCCACTTTACGAGTGGACCGACGCCAGGGCCTCTCGCGAGGTCGTCTCAGCTAACGCAGGCCCTGCTGTTGCCGCGTGCCAGCCGGGGGGCATGGAGGCAGGTGCAGGCAAACCTCTGCTGCCCCTCCCCAGGCGAGCTGGACCCCGAGAGACCCCCACCTACCCTCGACCCGCCCCCTTGCCAACACTCGCAGCCTGTTGCAAAGCTTGTGAAACTCAAAAACCAGCTTTCTCTGCATTAAAACCCCTTGCGTTGGTCTCCTGGCCAGAAGTCCGAGATCAAGGTATCGGAGGCGCCGAAGAGGGTCTCCCTGCTCCCCCGCCTCTGCGGCTCCCGCTGGTGGTGGCAGTTCTCGGTGGGTGTTCCCAGCTTGCGGCCTCATGCCCCTGATCTCTGGGTCTGTTGTCACAGGGCCTGCTCCCAGGTCCCAGATCCCCTCATCTCGGGACACCGGTCACTGGATGGGAGCCCACGTTCTCCAGCCTGGCCTCACTTTAGCTTGATCACATCTGCCAAAACCCTATTTCCAAAAAAGGCCACATTCACGGGTTCCAGGAGGAAACCATCCGCTGCGTCTGTGGGGACACAGTTCAGCTCGTGACACCCAGGAGTGGTGGCAAGTGATAAGCCAGGACCCGCTTGTGGCCAGCAGGGCTCGGCACGGTGAGGGACACAGGGCCTGTGGATCCTGTTGAATGCACCCGATTTCATTCGACGAGGTGGGCCACCAGGCTGGAGGCTCGGGAGAGCCCTTGGCACCTGGGGTGGCTCCCCTGGGAGCAGAGTGGGTGTGCTGGGGCCAGTCTGCCTGTACAGCATCTCCCTTCACTTCCAGGGGTCTCTGCCCGCCAATGCCTCCCCAGAGAAGCCTCCTGAGCTGACCTCACCCAACGGCCCTGCCTCCCGCCCGCCCCATCGCACAGCACAGAAGGAGCAATGTCCTTTGAGTCCACAAAAGGCTCTCTCACCACCCAGCCAAGGCCCTTGTCCTGCTCGAAGTGAAGCCTGAGGTCTCCAACCCCTACTCAGGCCCCTGTTGCCTGGCCATCGCCTCCCTGCACTCCAGGCTCCAGTCCATTTCTCAGCTGGGGGTCCAGTGGGCTCAGAGCAGACTCAGCTGATGGAAGAGGTTGGGGCTCAGGTGGCCTCCTAACACAGAGGCCGGGTAGGTCACTAATGCCCGGGGGTTGCGGCCCCGGCCTGGCAAGGCGTGCAGGCACACAGACGGATGGATGGATGGATGGACGGCAGGCCGCTGCAGCTGGTTGCTGGGCATGCCGCATCATGTCCTCTGGGACTAGCTGGGCCCCCTGCGGCAGCCGGGGTGGGGTGGTGCAAGGCTGTCCCCGCCCCCAGCTTTGCAGGGCTTGGTGGGCAGAGGTCTCCACGCAGAGATGGCATCTGTTTTGCTTCATGGCTCTTCCCTCATGTTAACAGCCAAGCCTTGCTGTTCTAAGTGAGGAGCAGACGTTAGTATGAGCACGCTCAGGACCCCCAGCTTTGGAGAAGCGTGGGTGGATACCCAGCCCCAGGAGTCAGGGCCCCCAGGAGGGGTGAGGGGCCCTGTCACGCTCACCACCGCAGCCCACCTTCCCCAGCACCCCGCACAGGGGCACTTCACCCTGGAGCCAGCAGAGCCCTGGGCTGGCGGTCCCTTCCTGGTCCTGCCCACAGGCATGGGAACCAGCATTCCTTCAGTGAGATGAGAGGGACTAGGGGCAGAAAACGCATGAGGCCCGTCCCCCCCAGCCTCATGGGTGCCCAGGCGAGGTGCTCAGTAGTCACCCTGGCCTTTCCTGCATGCGGCTAAGGCCAGGAGGGGCCACCGTCTGGGTTCCCAGGTCCGCTGCCCCCCACCGCCCCATGACCGCTCCCCCGGGAACAGGCACCCTAATCCCATCACGGCCTGCTGGCTCCCACAGTGCTCAAGTATTTTTATCCTCCCTGTCCCCAGGTGATAGCTGGTCTGATTTATGTTGTGCAAAGACCCTCGGTGGCTGAGGCCCCTCTGGCGGGCTGGATGGTGCTGAGCGGTCCTCTCTCCAGCGGGGACCACGCAGTCATCACCACACACAACACGGCTTTCCTTGCTAGTTTTTGAGAACTGTTGCACCAAATGTTTGCCTGAGAAATGCTGATTGTGATGAATAGAAGGCTGGAGAGGCCAAGGAAAAAGGGACGAGACAGCGGGAGGTTGTAGAACCCCCTCCAGATTGCGGGAGCTCCCATCGCAGGCACGGACCACTGGCATTTGCCACCAAAGAGCCTGTTTTTATTTAAACGGCCCAGAGCAAGTCTCTGACTAAACTAACATTCCCACGCCAACACTCAGCAGCGCCTCTGGTTTTTGGCAAATTTTTTCCTTAGCTGTCAAGGCAGAAATATAGAATCTGGTCTTACTTAAGGATTGTTGGGGGTTTTTTTCCCCCTGCCTCTGGAGACATGAAAATAACTCACAGATGTGCAGTACCTGCTAACGTCTGCGGTCCGTTTAGTCCGGGAAGAGAATTCCCTGAGCTCCGTGTAACCCAAACCCCAATGTCCAGGCCCATTTTCTTTTTAACAGGGGGCTGTGGCGGTGGTGGGGGGCAGGCGAGTGCAGGGGAGGGCGGAAGTCCTAGACATGTTTAAATGTGTCTGGAGCAAATGGGAGGAAACCCAGGCAGCCCTGAGAAAGCAGCGGAAGGACTGAGATTCCCCGTGGGCCCACCAGGGGGTCGGGCAGCTGCAGGGGTGGGGGCAGTGGGCGTGGAGGGGGGTAGGTTCGCAGGGTGGGTGGCTGGCAAAATGTCTGCAGAGGCTCCTCTTCAGCAAATCCCTCTGGGGCAGAAAGATTGTGCTGTGGGAAGCCTATGTCTTCCCTGTAAAAATAAAGATGGACTTTTTTAAGAAGGCAATTTCCAGCTATTTATAACTTCAGAAAGGAAGAAAGGGAAGGAAGGCGGGACAGAGGGAGGAAGGAAGGGAAGAGAGAGGGAAGGGGAGAGGTTGGAGTTGGGGGAGGAGAGGCCCAGCCGGGTTGTTCCCTGCCTGAGTGACTCAGGCCTGCAGAGGCTCCTACCAAAGCTGGGGGTGGGGCCAGGCAGTTTCATCCCCCGAGGCCCTTTTTTTTTTTTTTGGAGAAAGTTCTGAGCTGTAGCCAGCAGGGCGGGCTGGGTAGAAGCTCCCTAGAGCCAGCCTGCCCCCACCTCCCAGCAGGCTCTGCAGGAGTCCCAGGACCCACGGGTGGGGGCTGGGATGGGGAGACCCAGGCTGGGTTCCATGACCACCTCAGAGCCTCAGTGTCCTGTCCATAAGGTGGGCAACCCGGCCCCTCAGCCAGCCCTGCAGGGAGGTGTCACCTCTGAGCTAGACAGCCTTCTCTGAGCACCCCCACCTCCCACCCCAACCCGCCCCCCACCAGCCCCACGTTTCACGTTTTATTGAGCCAAGCCTGCTTCACACCATGCCCCCAGTAATAGGCAGGCCCTTCCTCCTCTGAGGCTGGCTGTCTCCAGGGATACCCAGAGATGGGCCACTGAGCCCTGAGTGACCCAACCCCAAGTCTAGCTCTGCCCTGGCCCTCTGGGCAGCTGAGGGGTTAGGGGTCTGGAGAGGTCCAGGCCAGGCCCGTCTTCTCAGAGCTCGGGAGACCAGGCCCAGAGTCCTCTCCTGCTGGGTCAAGCTCTCAGCATTTGGGGAGGGGGTTCCCTACGGAGAAGCAGGTGGTCGGTCACGGCCTGTGCATGCCCCGTAGCCCATGCCTCCACGACAAGCGCTGGGGCCAGTCCTGTGGCTCTCGAAGCCCACACCAGCCAGGCCTCATCGGCTCACCTGCTCAGGGAGGCAGCTACCTGTCAGGGGATTTGCCTGGGCAACACTCCCTAGGCTATGTGCCTGCCTCTGAGAGGCTGACCCTCCTTCCTGGGTTTCCTGGGCAGCAGCGGGGCGGGCCGGGGGGCTCACAGTCAACCGCGTCCCCTGGCCCTGAGCTGTCTGGAGGCCTTGGGCCCTCAGCGAGTGACCGCTGTGTGTGACGGGTGGATAGGCCCCTCAGAAGGGCAGGGCCTGGCGCAGGGCCCTGCAGCATGGCACCGTTTGGTAGCCACCAGAGTGTATGCATCTGTTGGGGGGGCAGGCCCCACGGTGGCAGGTCCCTGCATCCACCCCACCCCCTGAGGAACACCTCGTGGAGGTGTGAGAGTTGGGAGGCCCAGGGGATCTGGGACGGCTTTTTTAAAATCATTTTATTTATGTATCCCTGGCCATGGTGGGTCTTTGTTGCTGCTCGGGCTTTTCTCCAGTTGCGACCGAGTGGGGCTGCTCCACAGCTGCGGGGCGCGGGCGTCTCATCGTGGGGGCCTCTCTGGGGGCGCACAGGCTCTAGGGCACGCAGACTTCGGTGGTTGCAGCACACAGGTTTGACAGTTGCAGCTCGCAGGCTCAGTAGTTGTGGCGTAGGGCCTTCCGGATGGCTCAGCGGTACAGAATCTGCCTGCTAAAGCAGGAGGTACAAGAGACACAGTTTCCATCCCCGGGTGGGGAAGATCCCCTGGAGAAGGACAACGGCAACCCACTCCAGTATTCTCGCCTAGAAAATCCCACGGTCAGAGGAGGCTGGCAGGCTACGGTCCAGAGGGTTGCAAAGAATCGGACACGACTGAGGCGACTCAGCATGCACGCGTGGACTTGGTTGCCCTGTGGCATGTGGGATCTTCCCAGACCAGGGATCAAACCCGTGTCTCCTACAGGGGCAAGTGGGTTCTTTACCACTGAGCCACCAGGGACAGCTTCTTGGAGCGGGTGAGACGGGGTGGGGGGAGGCGGGGGTCATTTCAGCAGAGCAGGGGACCGACCCACTGCAGACTGCCTGGGACGCAAGGCACGAGGGGGCGTCCCCAGGCCTGGCGGAGCTGGCCCAGGGGTCTGCCGGCACCCGCAGCGGGGCCCAGCCGGCCCACTCCCAGCACAGACAGACTTGGGTGTCCGTGGATCTCTGCATGGGGAGTGAGCGCAGGCAGGCAAGCCAACTGGAGACCCAGCCTACCCCTTCCCTTCTGGATGCTGGCGGGAGTCCAGCTTGGGGAAGAGGAGTTGGGGGGGGGGGAGGAGCAGGCAGAGCCCCCAGGCACAAACGCGCGGGGGTGCCCGGCCCGGGTGCGGCTCATCATGGTGGAGCCGTGCTATGTTGCCACCGAAACCACGTCCAGAAAAACGCTTGAACGTTTGGAAATATTCTGGGTTGCTTTCAAGAGGAAAAGGGTGGACAGGACTCGAATCTGTCGGAGGAGGAGGAGGCCAAGCCCAGGGCGGCAGGCACAGGCCCGCAGTGAGCCTGCTGGTCAAGGCCTGGCCGTGGTGGGGCAGGAGGCTGGGCGCATCTCAGGCGCCCAGGCCCTCTCTTCCTAAGCGGCACAGACACATTTTACAATTAAGGTCAAAAGGTGGACAAGTGCCACCCCTGGGGCTCTGGACTCGACCCCCTGCTGCCCTGGCTGGCACTGCCCCCGGCCCCCACTCTCACCCCTCCTCCCCACACCCCGTCCCCTCTGCCTCAGGGCCACCGTCACCTGCACCAAGCTGCCCAGCTGCCCCCACGCTGTGAGCAACCCATGAGGCCAGGGCGGGCAGCAGCCCCGTTGTGGTCCCAGACAGCCCATCCCAGGCTTCCGGAGCCCATCTGCCTGCTGAGGAGCAAGGCGGGGACCTGGCCGACCCAGAACCAGTCTTCTCAGGACGACCAGGAAAATCAGGAGCACCCCACGCCCTCCAGGTGCATCCGAAGCGCCAAGACCAGCCTCTGCAGGAGGCAGAGGGGCTGGGGCCCCAGGACCAGGAGTCTCTATCTGACTGCACCTTAGAATCAGGGCAGGGGAGCTTTAAACAGCATTCCCCCCCACCCCAGCAAGCCAAATCATGCCAGACTCCCTGGAGGAGGGGGCTGGGGTGAGTTTCTTTGGGAGGCAGGAATGGACTCCCCAGCAGACCTCCCCTGCCCATCCTGGTGATGGTATCCCTGCATCTCTGGGGGGCAGGAGAGGGGAAACTGACCAGCTCAGCCTGGGGTGCAGGGGCTCAGGGCATTCTCCCCTTTGGGCCCAGCAAGCTGGAACCGGAGAAGAGAGTGGCTATAAGACACTGACGCCCCTGTGAGCCGGGCCTGCAGCCTCACCCCCACCGGTCTCAGGTTCCCCAGGTGGCCTGGGGGGCTGTGCGGCGACCGCCCAGCAGACTTGGCCCCAGTGCCCACCACAAGCAGGCAGGAAGCCCCAAACCGTGTTCCATTGCTGTGCCCCCCGGATCAGTGCTGACCACCCCAGGCCCCACTCTCCCACTGGGCTCTGGACAGGACCTGCACCCCAAATTCCCCTCCTCTCCCCAACACCCCCAACCAGGGCTGCTCCTAGGCTGCCCATCCTGTAAGGGAGGTCTCCAGGGTCTGGGCCGTCCGGAACCCCAGTCCTCCCCGCCTCAAACCCCTTGGCCTGGGAAGGTTGTTAAAGAGAGATAAGAAGGGGCCTAATTTGTGCTTGGAAAAGCTTGGTGCCCACTTGCCAGGGCTTAGCCCACCTCCTTCCCAGGCCTGGAGGGGAGGGAGGCCTGGCCCAGCCCCTGACCTTGGCCTCACACAAGCCCCTCCCCAGTCCCAGGCACTTCTGGTTTTGCCCGGGTCTCCTGGAGGCCCCAGTTGCCCATGGGATACCCCAGGAAGCAGGTGGCTGGCATGGGGGTTAGAAGCTTGGGAGGCCCCCTTTTCTGTATCACTGGCTAATGAGAGTACCCGGCCCCTGGGCAGAGGCCCAGTGTAGGCCTGGCAGGGCTGGCCAACTCAGGTGAGACTCCCCCGGTCCCAAGTCCCTCCTCTAAGACTGCTTCCTCGGTGGAAGGCTGAGGACTTGCTCCCAAGCCAGGGCTGGATGGGCCTTTGCTTTTGATCTGGGGCCTGTTGGCAGAGACGCTGGGCTCCAAGGGAGGGCATACGGGCAGTGGCCCCAGAGGGGTGCCGGCCCGGAAGCCCTCCTCCGTCCACCCCTGGGAGAGGAAAGGCTGTGGTGTGCAGAGCCCTGAGACTGTGGGCTGGTTGTTGAGGGGTGGGCAGGGGAGGGACTTTGCAGCCGACCCCCCTTCCCGCTACGGAAAATCTGCTCCTCCAGGCCGCCTGGCTGCTGTTATATAAACATCTCTGCTGCCTCCAGGCGCCTCCTCTCCTGGGCACTGACCCCGAGAGAAGTTACCCCAGGCTCTGAGAAGTGCCATGCCGTCAGCTTCCTGGAGGAGGCAGGCCAGGGAGGCTCCACCAGCAGCTGGACAAGCTGTCCCTCCTGGCGCTCACAACTGCATCCCAGCTGCCCCCACGTGCCCTGCAACAGGTGTACCGAGGAGGGTGGGCTGGTGCAACCTGCCCACCAGCAGGCAAACCCCACTCTGCCCACCTCTCTGGGCCTCCTGGCAAGAGCAGCTTCTCAGCCAGCCTCTGAGATTTCTGCAGTCCTGAGGGTTCTCCTGCCAGGGAACCGCACACCGGCTCACTGCCCTGTCTTGAGAGGGGGTGCTGTTCTGTACCCAGTGCGAGGCTGTAAACCGGCTTAGCAGGGACAATGGCAGGCATTTTGGACGCCCAGCACTTAACCCGGGCTGGCACAGGATGCCCAAATCTGGCGTTGTAGTGCAGAAATAAGTCACCCGGAAGGAGCAGGGGGGAGGGTCCAGGGCTGCCGGACCCACAGCGTGCTTCGCGGGAAACCCTAGGCTGGAGGCGCGGGAGAAGGGGTAGGACGGTGGCCAAGGAGGTCGGAGCGGTCCCTCCTGGAGGAGCTGGGGCGCAGTCTTTCTGGCCAGGCGCTGGCCCCAGGCTATTTCCTTGGGGGTACCCAGGGTCCCTTTGGCAGAGGCTGCAGCCGCAGCACCATCCTTCAGGGTCAAATGCCCCAGTCTTCACAGCCACGGAGGTGGGGGCGGGTCTGGGAAGGATCTTTCAGAGGTTTTAAGTTGCGACCAGGGGGCCTCCTAGGATTGGAGCCCCGGGCCAGGGGTACACGCAGGGCTGCCGACGGAGCGACTTCTCCCAGAGCCTCTGTCCCAGGGACCCCCACACTCGCCTGCCCCGCCCAGCTCCTCTCGGGGACAGGCCTGTCAAAGTCGCCCCTTTCCTCGCTCCGCCTGCGCCTCCTCCGCTATTGGGATGTAAATCTTTGCCAATTGTCGCCGAGCGCGGCGGGAGTCCACAGCCGGATCCTTCCGCAACCCCGGGGCAAACTTTGGGTCTCCGAAAACTTTCGAACGAGAAGTAGTCCCTTAGGGTGTGGGCGCCGACCCCGCTCCGCGCGGCCGCGGCCCCACCCCCGTAGGACCCGGGCTTGGGACCCCGAGCCCCAGCCTGAGGAGGCGCTTGGGGTGCAGGGGCTCAGGGCATTCTCCCCTTTGGGCCCAGCAAGCTGGAACCGGAGAAGAGAGTGGCTATAAGACACTGACGCCCCTGTGAGCCGGGCCTGCAGCCTCACCCCCACCGGTCTCAGGTTCCCCAGGTGGCCTGGGGTGCTGTGCGGCGACCGCCCAGCAGACTTGGCCCCAGTGCCCACCACAAGCAGGCAGGAAGCCCCAAACCGTGTTCCATTGCTGTGCCCCCCGGATCAGTGCTGACCACCCCAGGCCCCACTCTCCCACTGGGCTCTGGACAGGACCTGCACCCCAAATTCCCCTCCTCTCCCCAACACCCCCAACCAGGGCTGCTCCTAGGCTGCCCATCCTGTAAGAGGAGGTCTCCAGGGTCTGGGCCGTCCGGAACCCCAGTCCTCCCCGCCTCAAACCCCTTGGCCTGGGAAGGTTGTTAAAGAGAGATAAGAAGGGGCCTAATTTGTGCTTGGAAAAGCTTGGTGCCCACTTGCCAGGGCTTAGCCCACCTCCTTCCCAGGCCTGGAGGGGAGGGAGGCCTGGCCCAGCCCCTGACCTTGGCCTCACACAAGCCCCTCCCCAGTCCCAGGCACTTCTGGTTTTGCCCGGGTCTCCTGGAGGCCCCAGTTGCCCATGGGATACCCCAGGAAGCAGGTGGCTGGCATGGGGGTTAGAAGCTTGGGAGGCCCCCTTTTCTGTATCACTGGCTAATGAGAGTACCCGGCCCCTGGGCAGAGGCCCAGTGTAGGCCTGGCAGGGCTGGCCAACTCAGGTGAGACTCCCCCGGTCCCAAGTCCCTCCTCTAAGACTGCTTCCTCGGTGGAAGGCTGAGGACTTGCTCCCAAGCCAGGGCTGGATGGGCCTTTGCTTTTGATCTGGGGCCTGTTGGCAGAGACGCTGGGCTCCAAGGGAGGGCATACGGGCAGTGGCCCCAGAGGGGTGCCGGCCCGGAAGCCCTCCTCCGTCCACCCCTGGGAGAGGAAAGGCTGTGGTGTGCAGAGCCCTGAGACTGTGGGCTGGTTGTTGAGGGGTGGGCAGGGGAGGGACTTTGCAGCCGACCCCCCTTCCCGCTACGGAAAATCTGCTCCTCCAGGCCGCCTGGCTGCTGTTATATAAACATCTCTGCTGCCTCCAGGCGCCTCCTCTCCTGGGCACTGACCCCGAGAGAAGTTACCCCAGGCTCTGAGAAGTGCCATGCCGTCAGCTTCCTGGAGGAGGCAGGCCAGGGAGGCTCCACCAGCAGCTGGACAAGCTGTCCCTCCTGGCGCTCACAACTGCATCCCAGCTGCCCCCACGTGCCCTGCAACAGGTGTACCGAGGAGGGTGGGCTGGTGCAACCTGCCCACCAGCAGGCAAACCCCACTCTGCCCACCTCTCTGGGCCTCCCTGGCAAGAGCAGCTTCTCAGCCAGCCTCTGAGATTTCTGCAGTCCTGAGGGTTCTCCTGCCAGGGAACCGCACACCGGCTCACTGCCCTGTCTTGAGAGGGGGTGCTGTTCTGTACCCAGTGCGAGGCTGTAAACCGGCTTAGCAGGGACAATGGCAGGCATTTTGGACGCCCAGCACTTAACCCGGGCTGGCACAGGATGCCCAAATCTGGCGTTGTAGTGCAGAAATAAGTCACCCGGAAGGAGCAGGGGGGAGGGTCCAGGGCTGCCGGACCCACAGCGTGCTTCGCGGGAAACCCTAGGCTGGAGGCGCGGGAGAAGGGGTAGGACGGTGGCCAAGGAGGTCGGAGCGGTCCCTCCTGGAGGAGCTGGGGCGCAGTCTTTCTGGCCAGGCGCTGGCCCCAGGCTATTTCCTTGGGGGTACCCAGGGTCCCTTTGGCAGAGGCTGCAGCCGCAGCACCATCCTTCAGGGTCAAATGCCCCAGTCTTCACAGCCACGGAGGTGGGGGCGGGTCTGGGAAGGATCTTTCAGAGGTTTTAAGTTGCGACCAGGGGGCCTCCTAGGATTGGAGCCCCGGGCCAGGGGTACACGCAGGGCTGCCGACGGAGCGACTTCTCCCAGAGCCTCTGTCCCAGGGACCCCCACACTCGCCTGCCCCGCCCAGCTCCTCTCGGGGACAGGCCTGTCAAAGTCGCCCCTTTCCTCGCTCCGCCTGCGCCTCCTCCGCTATTGGGATGTAAATCTTTGCCAATTGTCGCCGAGCGCGGCGGGAGTCCACAGCCGGATCCTTCCGCAACCCCGGGGCAAACTTTGGGTCTCCGAAAACTTTCGAACGAGAAGTAGTCCCTTAGGGTGTGGGCGCCGACCCCGCTCCGCGCGGCCGCGGCCCCACCCCCGTAGGACCCGGGCTTGGGACCCCGAGCCCCAGCCTGAGGAGGCGCGGGGCTGGCCGAGGAGAGCGAAGGGGCGCGGCCAGCGAGGGGCGCGGGGTGCGGAGGGATCGGCGGGGGCGGGCCCCGGGGGCGGGGCCGGCGGGGCGGGGGCGGAGCGCGCGGCCGCCGGGCGCCTCACTAGTGCCTCGGCCACGGGAGGGAGCGCACGGGCCCTGGGATCGGGGCGCGGGCCGCGGGCGCAGCGTAGGAACGATCGCGGGCGCGCAACCGGGCCGGGGAGGCCGCGAGAGCCCAGGGACGCTGTCCAGCCGGAAGGAGAGGGCAGTAGCGGGCCGTCACCGCCCGTGGGACAGTCCCTCTGCGCGCGGGTGTGCCCGAGCTCCCGCCGGCCGGGCGCAGGAGGCCGCCCCCGGGCGCAGCGGGCAGCCGGTGGGCAGGCATGCCGCCGCTCCTGGCGCCCCTGCTCTGCCTGGCGCTGCTGCCCGCGCTCGCCGCACGAGGTAGGCGACTGCCCGCCGCGAGCCCGCAACTTTCCGCGCCTTCGGGAACTTTTGGCGGCGCCCTAGGCGCGCGTCCCCGGGTGCCTGGGAGCGGGCGGCCCGGGTGGGGAGGGGGACCGGGCGACTCGGGGCGGGGTAGGAGCCAGAGTCCCGGGCTCGGGGAGAAGGACTGAACTTCCTCCGCTCCGTTTGCCCGATCGGGACGGACTTGGCCCCGCTCGCGCCTGGAACCGAGTTTGGCGCCGGGTTTGAAGTCGGCTTTGAAGCCGGGCGTGGGCATCTGGGGGCCTGGGAGACCTAGCTCTGGGCTCGCCTTTCACTAGCCGGCGTGGGGCTCGCTCCCGGGGCGGGCGGACGAGCTGCCTACTACTTTTCGATTTGAATCGAGTCGGTTTTGGTTTCCTGTTGCTTTGGGGCCATTTATCTTTTTTCTTCGCCTCTTGCCCGCTCCGGGGGCGGATGTTGGGGCGCGGAGCCTGGGGTCCAGGGCGCCGCGATCCTCTTTACTGAACGGCACTGCGGGACCTTGCTGCCCAGCGTGTTAGGCAGAGGGCAGCAGGGTGGGCCAGGCGGCCCAGCCCGGCCTCCCTTCGGAGTAGAAGAGTTCGCGCAGGACCCGGGCGAGGGCCCCAGGCCCAGGTGTTCCCTGGCTCCTGGCCGCCCTGCCCGCGGTGTCCCCTCCCCACACCAGGTGCTACCCCTATCCTGGCTCACAGTTTGGGGCGGGGTGGGCGTCGTGTGTGCAGAAGATTCAGCTGCTACTGATGGACTTTCACTTTGTGGAGCTCACATTTGGAAACCTTGCAGGGGTTGCCGGGGCGGTCATTCGTCTCCGCTTCCCATGGAGAGGAGCTCCGAGGAATCGGATGGTGATTAATGCTTCTCTTCCCCTAAAAGTTGGAGGGAGAGCTAGTTCCCTGCTTCCTGAAGATGGGGTTCCATGTCACACCCCATCCTCACCCCCAGAGGGGGCTTAATTTACATAGCCCTGGTTAGAAGGAGGCGGGGGTTGGGGGGGAGTAGATTAATTGATCCCTTCCTGGGAATGAAGTCAAACTCCTTCCAAATGGAGCATCTTCACCCCCGCCCCCAGCCCCTGGCTGTGTGTGGTGGGGGAGGCTTCCACTGAAGATGCCCACCCTGCGGAGCTGGTGTTGGGTGTCGGTAGAGGTGTGGCCAGCTCCCTGGGGTGCAGTCCTGGTGCCCCAGGAGGCGGCCCTGGCGCGACAATGGGCTGCTCTGATTCCTCCGCCTGGCGCTTTGTTGGCGGGCGGGGCAGCGGCCCTTGCAGCTGTCGCATTTTCCCACGAGCGGAGGAGTTGAGTGTGGCCAGCACCGCCCCCCCCCCCACCGCCAGCGCCACCCCCTGGAAGAACTTGTTTGAACAGCAAGACAATCCTGGTGATTGGATAGGGGCCCCAGCCCGGCCAAGGTCCCCAGTGAAGCCGGGCTGAGGGGTGAGGTTTGGGAGACTGGCCCAGCGTCATCCCAGCGTTTCTTCCCTGCTGTCCACAGTGCACTTCAGGCCACTCCTCCCCACCCCTCTACCCACTTTGAGCGTGACCTCTCCACCCGCCACCCAGCCAGTCTATTCCTCCCTGCCCCATCTCTGACCCCAGAACTCTGGGCAGAATGTTGAGTCCCCTTGGGGTTCATGCAGGGCTTCCTGGGGGCCCCCTGCACCCAGTAACCCCATGACAGGAGGTGAAGAGTGGACAGTGCCCCTGGGGGTACTGGCTGGGCTGACCTCTCCTCTTGCCCTTCCCCAGGCCTGCGCTGCTCCCAGCCCGGTGATACCTGCTTGAACGGCGGGAAGTGTGAAGTGTTCCCCAACGGCACCGAGGCCTGCATGTGAGTATGGCCCCCGCGCCCTGCAGGGACCTGTTGCTTTGTCGGAGCGGAGCCCCTGCCTTCTGCAGCAGGCCAGCGGGGGCAGAACACTAGGCCATTGTCTTCTGGAGATGGCCCAGAAGGCTGGGAGCGGTCACGTGCTGGTTTTATTGGACAAAGTCTGGCAATTACTTAATCACCAGCAATTACGCTGCGTGTGGAGCCTGGCCTGGCCGTTGGGGGTTCGAGGCTCCTTTAAGGACCACCTCGGGCTCCTGGGGTGCTAGGTGGGCATCCCTGCTCCCCTATTTCTTTCCAAAGTCCCTGAGACCTGCAGGGAGGCTCCAGAGCATCTGGAGGGAGGCCGGGCCCTCCCCGCCCTGCCAGCCAGGGGGAGTGCCTCTGCTCGGGGCAGGTGAGGCTTGCTCCAGGCAGGTGAGCGCCTCCTGGACAGGAGGTGCCTCTCAGCGAGAGGCTGACTAGTTCAAAAGCACACCCACCCTTTGCCGCCCTCTGCCTTCCGTGGCCTCAGGTGAGGTTGGGGAAAGGAGGTTGGAACTCATCGTGGTGGCCGTGCCCGTCTCCGCAGGGGTGTGGGTGGGAGTTTCTGCCGGGAGCTCTGTCTCTGTCCCTAGCTCTGACCTCCTGACCTGGTGGCCCTTCGCCTTCCCAGCCCTGGGTCCTCAGCTGTGAACGGGGGTGGGGGCGGCGGTGGCGGTGGTGTCCGCAGTCGGGGAACCTGGTTAGGGTCTATGGCCTGCCTGCCCGCCTGCGAGTACCGGCCAGCCTCTCGGGAAGCTTTTCTGCTGTGGCCGATGCCCTTCAACTTGAGTTCATCCCTGATGGGAATACCGAGCAGGTTCCTGGCGGCTGGAGAAAAGCCCCCTCCCCAGGCTGCAGAAGTGGGTCCCCAGCCGGGCTGGCGCGCCCTCATTCCAACTGCTGAGGGCCCATTCCCTTGACAACCCCCAGCCCGGGCTCACTGCCGGCCCAGCCAGTGGGCAAGCAGCCCCCTCCTCCCCCCTACCCCGGCCCCAGACTGAAGCCAATTAAGCAGGTCTG
>SJXQ01004859.1:0-19169 GCA_006408695.1 Aepyceros melampus | reverse complement strand
CGTGCTGCGATTCGTGGGGTCACAAAGAGTTGGACACGACTGAGCCTGAGCGACTGAACGGAACTGAACTCTGCATGCAAATTGAATAAGCAGGGGGACAATACAGAGCCTGCAAAAGGTGATCCTTAAGCAGGGTACATCTGAGAACCACTTCTCTCTATATATTTTAGTCAAAACTAAGTTCAGGTGGTTAAGTCAGCAGTCATGAGAAGCTCAGATTAAATAGGAGGGTCATCAACTATCCCAATTTGCTTGGGATTTGAAGTTTTCTAGGATGTAGGACTCTCAGAGGAGAAGCAATGGCAACCCACTCCAGTACTCTTGCCTGGAAAATCCCATGGATGGAGGAGCCTGTAGGCTGCAGTCCATGGGGTTGCTAAGAGTCAGACATGACTGAGCGACTTTACTTTCACTTTTCACTTTCACACATTGGAGAAGGAAATGGCAATCCACTCCAGTGTTCTTGTCTGGAGAATCCCAAGGACAGGGAAGCCTGGTCGGCTGCCGTCTATGGGGTCGCACAGAGTCGGACACAACTGAAGTGACTTAGCAGCAGCAGCAGCAGCAGCAGGACTCTCAGGGCTAAGACCAGGGGATTCCCTAGCAAACCAGGGAAATTGGTCATTATGGTCAAATGATTCTGTGTTTATATTACAAAGAAGACTGACTTGCATTTCATGTTGTTCCTGTTGGATATCCTTTATTCTTTGACTGATTTTCCTTAGGCTCTGGTCATGACCAAATTAATATGACTATCTTGTGGGTCACAGATTTAGGGAATTCAATAAGGTAGTTAGAGTTGACATTTTGTGCTTGCTGTAACTGCTAGAGTTTGATTACGCTAGAGTGTGTGATCCATAACTTGCCTCTGTGCCTAATTTTTTCTCACCTCAATGTTAGGTGTGCAGTAGGGCTCAGAAAAGGTAAAAGCTGAGAATCATCTTCAAGTTCTTGAAAGTCACTTACATTTGTTTATTTTTCCTTTGTTGTTGGTTCCTGTTGGTTCTCATCCAGGTTATTATGAATGTCTTCCTTTGTTTCGTGACTAGTTTCCAGATACCTTCATTAACTGTAAATTTGCACTTATGTCCATGACTTTCAACATTTCAAAGTGTTTGTTGGACATTGCTTTTCATTATAGATGGCTATGACGGTATTGTAAATGCCACTGAGAGCTGATTAATAGAATTAACAGCTACTAGTAATTATGCATGCCATGTTTACTTTACATACAGCTTTAATACCCACTTTGAAAGCTTACTTCTAAGGAAACAGAGTAGAAAATGCTCCAAAGAAACGAGTTTTATCTTTTGTGAAGTCAAAGCTGAAACAAAGCAAAACAAAACATTTAACAGTTTGCGTCTGTCTCTAATGAAATCTAATGGGTGGGTGGGTGTGTGTTTCTTCTAACATAATAACTCTACACGAATTATTTATTTTTAATGTCATGAAAACTCATGTTATATTCCTTGCTTTTCTTAAAGCTCCACAATGATGGCGCGATTATGTTACATTCAAAAACAATTAGGTTTGACTATTTGGATGCAAACTATTGTTGCCAACATTTTGCAGCATTTTTAACCAGTGAAAACATTCTGCTTTGTCTATTAAAATGCTCATTTTGTAAATTGTTTTTCATGTGGTTTAGGCTGTAGCACAAATGTTTTCTCTTCTCTCTCTGCAGCTAATTTTCCCCTGTTTATCCACACAATTTACTAGATAAGTAGTATGAGTTATCTCTGAAATATGGGCTTTCTCTACTGAATCCGTGACTCAGTTTTAAGTACCTTAGAACTTTAGAGCTGGGTTAAATGGAAGAGTCATTTCCCAAGGCTATAATATACCCACTTAGTAGTCCTGAAGAAATTTTAATCCTCAGTGTGTGGCAGTTTGTATGCTCTGATCCATGAACCTCACTGGTGCACTCTACTTAGAATTTGGTCTGACCTAGATGGCAGGGTTCTGTGCTATTCTGGGTAAAATTTTAGTTATCACATATGATGAAAATTAGGTATAATCAAGTAACTACCAAAAATCTCTTACATAGGTGCTACGCTGCAGAGTTACATACTACTGTTTCAAGTAAAACACAGTTGTTCTCCTAATGTTGAAACAGACTGCTTGCTTTTGATTGAGCATCAGATAAAATACTTGGATCATGTTCCCTGGTCATCATGAACAACATATATGCTCAAATATGAGGATCATGCTCATCATGGTGAGCTGGGCTAACAGTGTAAGAGGCATGTATATTTGGAATATCTGAGGAAACAAGAGACTCAAGTCTCCCATGGCCTGTCTCTCTCTCACTTTGTGCCTACCTGCATTAAAGCAATGGAAACAGACCTGCCTCCTACTTAAATTTTCATTCATTCTTACCCCTTCCTTTTTGTCCTCATCCCTTTATCCCTCATTTGATTCTCCCTGCAACCCTTAAGAATTCGGTCTTTTTATGTGTCACATTTTCTTTATCTGTGGATGAACATCTAGGTTGCTTCCATGTCCTGGCTGTTGTGAGTAGTGCTGCAGTGGACATTGGGGTGCATTGTCCTTTGGAATATGGTTTTCTTTGGGTATATGCTTAGCCGTCGGATTGCTGGGTCATGTAGTAGTTCTATCTTTAGTTTTTTAAGGAACCTCCATGGAGTTCTCCATAATGACTGCTATCAATTTACATTCCCACCAACATGCTGTACAGTAGAAACTACCTCCCTGGTAGCTTAGCTGGTAAAGAATCCACCTGTGATGCAGGAGACCCTGGTTCAATTTCTGGGTTGGGAAGATCCCCTGGAGAAGGTATAGGTTACCCACTCCGGTATTCTTGGGCTTCCCTGGTGGCTAAGACAGTAAAGAATCTGCCTTCAATATGGGAGATCTGGGTTCAATCCCTGGGTTAGTAAGATCTCCTGGAGGACCAGTCCACTCCAGTATTCCTGCCTGGGGAATCCCCTTGGACAGAGGAGCCTGGCAGGCTGCAGTCCATGGGTTGCAAAGAGTTGGACACAACTGAGTGACTAAGCACACACACACAGGGAAACATTATAAAGCAACTGTATTCCAATAGTAATTAATTAAAAAAAAAGGATTAGGCCTTTAAAAAAAAATCCCAGTGACAAATGAACCTAATTAAGTTTTAATGATTTCCCTATGGTCACTCAGAATATAAGTAGCCAGTATTTGAACCTAGGCTTCTTAACACTGAAGCTTTTCTTTGGCCTTTGTGTTATGATATAAAACTTGCCTGAGAGCAGTCTGCCTTGGCAGAGTGTGATGGAGAGTGGGGTGGGGCAAAGGTTAAGAACCTTAGGTACTGAACACTGTGAAAAGTACATCCAGTGGAAATTACATCACTACCAGTCTCGTACTCCTTTGGCTGAAGTGAACTTAAATATCTCTGCTTAAAAATATACCATCACTATTTTTTCATTCTGTTTCCTAAACCCTTGGAACTATGTTTCATACCTTTCCTATAGAAAGCAAGTTTTGATGCTTCTGTGGCTTTGATACTGGTTGAAATTGTCTGATAGCTCTTTCCAAGTTCAAGTTAATGATCAAACGAGGCTTTTATCCACAGTGTAATATTCTACATTCCAGCAGTAGTTTGGGAATTGGAGGGACTGACTGACTCATAGTGTGTGTGAAGTTGGAACAAAATGGACTTAACTATGGTCTTTCAGTTATGTCTGTTTTAGCCACAGGCATCTTTAGGTGTCCTGGTAGTTTTGTAAACCCACCATGAAGTATTCCATGTCACAGTTCAGCCTGCGTGTCTTTTGTTCCTTATCTAAGGTTTACTTTCTAAGCTAGAATCCACATACAAATGTATTGGGCAGTATATTACATTTGGGGTTCATGATGTAGGAGGTAT
Source organism: Aepyceros melampus (assembly GCA_006408695.1). Taxonomy (NCBI): domain Eukaryota; kingdom Metazoa; phylum Chordata; class Mammalia; order Artiodactyla; family Bovidae; genus Aepyceros; species Aepyceros melampus. The sequence goes on along the minus strand of SJXQ01004859.1, from coordinate 15,301 downwards.
GAATGCAGTTATTATAAACTTCTAAACCATCAGTGAGCTTTGAGGATATTGCAATATGCATTCAAGCAAAATCTTAGAGCTTCATGTTTCAGCAGCTTCTTGCTTCATTTCAAAATCATTTTTTTAAAGAAATGGAAATTTGCTAACCTTTCACTCAACACAAATAATGATGGGATCCTAGTTCATTTATATTCAGCTGGAGCAACATATTTATTTAGGTCGCAGATGTAGAGTGTTAATGGATTAAGGTATATGGACAAAGTGGGCAATTGTACTGTAAATGTTACTTAAGTGAATTTGGCCTGCAAGGGTATTATTGATTTATTTTATCTAATTTGGTTTGTATTGCAATTCAAGCTCAAGACTGAGGGTTGAAGTCATCTGTCTTCTATAGGTGAAATGGCTTCAGGTCACAAGGGAACTAAACTAAGTGAATAGGAAGTCTCTTCCTTAGAGGAAGCAAGGAGAGTGGAAATATTTTCCAGTGGGGTGGGGAGTGTGGAGAGGGAAGTGTTGCCTCCTCCCAAGGACACTAAGAAATCATATCCCAGCAGGAAGAAGACATGTAACCACCACTCAGTGAAACCTTTTGATTTCCCTGTCAATATTAAAACAATATCCTCCTAATAGCTGAGGAGTGGTACTTTGCAAAGCTAGGGGCATGGCGCTTAGTGATATTGCTCATCATCGATCCTTTTGTAAATCAGCTGAACAGGAAGAAAGGTGCCTTTTTAGCTGATGTGCAAAGCACCTGATTAAGTGGTTCATGTTCAGTCTCTCAGTTCTTCATGTGTCCAAGCTTGTGAAGAAGAGTGGCTGGTGAGAACTGGAGAGCAGGGTTCTCAATTATTTTTTGAAACTGCTATGAAATTACTCAACATTAAATTTGTCTGTTGTTGAATGATTGAACATAAATTATAAAAGGTAAACTGTTGAATGCCATTAACCTAACAGGAGTATAGCTCTGTGTGTGTGTGTGTGTGTGTGAGATAGAGAGAGAGAGAGAGTCACTCAGTCGTGTCTGACTCTTTGCAACCCCATGGACTGTAGCCTGCCAGGCTCCTCGGTGCATGGGACTCTTCAGCCAAGAATACTGGATTAGGTTGCTGTTTCCCTCTCAAATCATATAGCTCTAATCCCCCCAATTATTATAGCCTTGAGTTTATCATGATCATAAAAAAAAAAGAAGGCAGTAAAGATTTTAAAATAAGGTTGTCAGCAAACAATTTTGGTTCAATTCATTAGTTTAGGTCCTCTGACACATCCCTGTGAAACAGGAAGGCTTCTTATCCTCTTCAGTTAAGGACAGGGAAATTGAGACCTCGAGAGGCCTGGTGACCAGTCCAGTGCTACCTGGGGCAACTGTTAAGTTTTTTTCAAGTGGAAAAGTAGTATTGCACACCTCTATTTGTCCCCTGGCTCCTCTGCTTCTAGAGTTGCAAAGAGATCTATTAATTAAATCTTGAGTTTATCATGATCATAAAAAAAAAAGAAGGCAGTAAAGATTTTAAAATAAGGTTGTCAGCAAACAATTTTGGTTCAATTCATTAGTTTAGGTCCTCTGACACATCCCTGTGAAACAGGAAGGCTTCTTATCCTCTTCAGTTAAGGACAGGGAAATTGAGACCTCGAGAGGCCTGGTGACCAGTCCAGTGCTACCTGGGGCAACTGTTAAGTTTTTTTCAAGTGGAAAAGTAGTATTGCACACCTCTATTTGTCCCCTGGCTCCTCTGCTTCTAGAGTTGCAAAGAGATCTATTAATTAAACAAAACAGTCAGACAGCTCCCCAGGAGCCTTTGAATACAAAGTCTCTAATGACTCCATGCAAAATGTCGCAGACCCCAAACATCTGTTCTAGAGATACAGTCAAGCTCTGCTCCACAATCCCAAGTTAACAACTTATTTCCTTTCTATTTTTTTTTTTAAGTGCGTAGCAGCTGTCCACATATTTCAGAGGACAGACCTCAGTTTTAAACCTCAGCCAGAGTTTGTTCCATAGGAAACTCTCCACACTTCACTGTATGTGCTAATTAGAAGCTTCTTACCACAAGCATATAAATTCATTTATACACTGATGAATTTTCAGTTGCCAAATCAGTGAAAAGGCCAGAAAAGTGAAAATAGTCTAATGAATTTAACATGTATTTTCGTGCAAGCTTGGGTAATTTTTAGAATTGTTTTGTTTTTGGAAGAATGATTTGCATGTGCAGTGCATTTGATTTTTTTTTTTTTTTGAGACTGTTGAAATACTGTTTCCTGGAAAAGGAAGGCAAATTTTCTTGATTTAGAGGCATGCAGCCAGATACCTGGAGTTAAACCCAAAAGACCAGAAGTGAAAGGAAGAGAGATAATCTCTAGGTCACACATTCGCAAGGCCGAGGGAAAGGATGAAGAGCATCAAGGAAAAGATAAAGGTGACTTACGATTTCACTGCAGCATGGGGTAAATTTGTCTCTGATGTGAGCCCTCCAGCTAACAAAAAGCAGTCCCCCACCTCCCTTTCTGTTACACCTCTCCAACAAGGGACAGCAGGTAAATGTCAGTCTCATTTCTTACACAGAAATACAGGTTTATATGCTGTTTGTTTGAAATCTTGTAATTTTTTAACTTTCCCTTTTATGAGACACACATACATATTTATGCATTCATCCATCAATCAGACATGTCCTGAGGACTGACTATTCCTCTGGCCCATAATAAGACAGAAGATCACTGTCTAACACAGCTCACAGTTTTGTGGGGAGAACCACATAATTGAAAAGTTAATGAATCCATAGTTAAGAAAATTATGAGTCAAAAATTATTAGATTTTAAATATGATAACATGATAAAGAATTATTAGTAAGGACAAGGGCTTTTTGAATAAGAGGTTGATCATGAAAAGATCTCTCTAAGGAGGTGAGTTAAATTATCTGAGTGATGAAAGTGAAAGTGAAGCCGCTCAGTCCTGTCCGAATCTTTGCGACCCCATGTCCCTGGCTCCTCCGTCCATGGGATTCTCCAAGCCATTTCCTTCTCCAGGGGATCTTCCCGACCCAGGGATCAAACCCAGGTCTCCCACATTAGAGGCAGATGCTTTAACCTCTTAGCCACCAGGGAAGGTTGTTCTGAGTGATGGGGAGGAAGTAATTGTACAATGCTTTAAAGAAGAAATCTTCCAGGAGGAGTGAGAAGAACAAATAGAAGAGCCTTGAGGCTAGGATGATTTTCCCCAAAATGGAAAGAAGGTCATAGAGTTTAGACATTAATGACTCAGTGGAGTATGTACAAGGTGAAGCCAGGGAGATGAACAGGGGCTAAGTCATGATCTTATAAACCAGAAAGCAAGCATTTGTATTACATTAAAAAAAAAAAAAACACTGATGCAATTTTCTGTGACATCTACATGCTGAGTATTGCCAATCACTTTATAGAAGCTATTTCATAAAATACTTATGAAAGTTATTTCAGTAACGCTATGAAGAATGCTACAGTATTTTCATTTTCTGGATAAGAAAATGAAGACTTAAAGAAGTTGATCAACTTTCCCAAGGTTATTTAGATAGCAAGATTGAAGCCAAATTTCCCAGCAAGATCTAATACCACAGTCTGAGTCCTTGTTTATTCTTCCCCTTTATTCCACATCTCTGTAACCCTATTTTCCAGAACCATTTGGCACATTGTACACATAATGCAGGGAAATGTACACAAATACCATCTGCAATAGGAGGGCTGAGACCCTGTTGGCCAGGAGAAACTGTTGGAAGAAAAGCACTCACTAAGAATGGCAGTTAATGGTAGCTGAATTCTGACTGGTCTCTGCTAAACTGCCGTATTAAATTCTGCATTCCTCATCATAGCTAGATTGAAGACTTTCATGATGTGGGGATCCATCATTACACATATACACACACTCTGTATTATATTCATAAATATGGGTTTTATGAGTAACTCATTAATATATAGTCTTATATATGAGTTACATATTGAAGAGGGTTGGATTAAAAATGGCCAAACAAGTATTTCTGGGCACACATGCTCTTCTAGAACCTTGCCATTCTCCATCAAGGGAGGGGAGCCTGTTTCTCTTCCTCTTGAATCCGGCAAGGCCATTGAGAGTGTCTCAGTGAATAGAATGTAGCAGAAGAGGCTATACAACTTCTGCAGCCAGGCTATGAAATATAATGCATCTTTCTCTCTCTCTTGGGATGTTTGCCCCGAGAACTCAGCAGTCATGTTATAGGAAGCTAGGCTTCTCCAAATGGAGAAGTGTGTAGTTGTTTCTACTAACAGCCATAGTTAAGAACTCAGTCCACCGATCACTGTCAGAAATAAGAGTGAATGAGTCTTGAGATAATTCCAGCTTCCTGCCTTTAAGCCACCCTAGGTGATTTGTGCAGTAGAAACAAACTGTCACTGTTAGGTTTTGCCCAGATTACAGATCATGAGCAAAATAAACATGACTGTTATTTTAAGCCATTAATTTTTGTTATACAAATACAGCCAAAGCAACTGAAACATAATACAAGATTCTCATATTATGTATTGTTGTGGTTCAGTCGCCAAGTTGTGTCTGATTCTTCGCAACCTCATGGACTGCAACACACCGGCCTTCCCTGTCCATTTACCATCTCCCAGAGTTTGCCCAAATTCGTGTCCACTGAATCGGTGATGTCATCCAACCATCTCATCCTCCGTCGCCCTCTTTTCCTTTTGCCTTCAGTTTCTCCCAGCATCAGGGTATTTTCCAGCGAGTCAGCTGTTCGCATCAGGTGGCCAAATATTGGAGCATCAGCTTCAGCATCAGTCCTTCCAATGAATATTCAGGATTAATTTCTTTAAGATTGACTGGTTTGATCTCCTTGCTTTCCAAGGGACTCCCAAGAGTTTTCTCCAGCACCAGAGTTTGAAAGCATCAAGTTTTCTGCGCTCAGCCTTCTTTGTTGTCCAGCTCTCGCATTTGTCATATAATGTGTGTGTGTGTGTACCTGCACAGTTTATATTTTACACACATGTATATACACACACACATATATATATATATACATATTGAATATAAACATATGTATAATCTAAATATATATAAAAACTAAAAGTGACTTTTAGGAGACTCTTCACTTAACACATGGAAATGATGTAGTTATTTGATTAAAACAAATAATGCTGAGGTTAGACCTTGATTTGAACTAAGATCTGTTTCTTAGTTCTTCTTTCTAGGTATGGCCTTCAGCAGGCTGCTCAGCTTTTCTAATATTCATCTTTTTAGTTGCTTAAGTAGAGATATAATGGCTCCTATTATATAGGACTGTTGTATAAGATAAATAGGATCATATTTATATATCTCTTAACATAGTGGCTGATACATAATAGGTACTCAGTAATGGTCTCAGTAAATATAAAATAAATATAAATATTTACTCAGTAAATATAAAACTTTAAATTATTATTACTCTAGCATTGGGCAGGTCCTAGTTTACAATTTACATCTTTTCTCCTAAGAGTTCACTTAAAAAGATTTCAAATCTAAGTGTCCCCCAAGCAGTAACATTATCTAAATAGTTTCTGGAGCATGTGGGAATATCAGAGATATGGATAATTAGAGGTCAGCCGTCAGGACCCAAGAAAAGATCTTTTAACATATCTTCAGGGGAAAGAGAGAAAAAGGCATAGGAACTAGAAAATGTTCAAGGCAGAGTGAATATGTATTTTTCCTTGAACTTTATCCAGTTGTGGAATTCAATATGAAACCTTAGAAGTATGAGTGTCAGTGATATTTCCCACCAATTAAATTTCATCCTGGCATGAATCAGCTGGCATAAATCAAAGACTTTAGGGGAAAGAAGGTCATGTTGTCTATGAAAATGTCATCCTCTCTGTACAAACAGCACCTTTCAGGGTTGTAACTGTATTCCATAACAATGGGGCACATTGTTGTGAGGTGTCTTAGCTTAGCCTTTTTAATAAAAGAGCTGTTGCTGATGATTCAGTACTGTTCTTTTTCACTCACTACTTAGACTTAACATGTCATTTCCTGCAGCTGCTGCTGCTGCTAAGTCGCTTCAGTCGTGTCCGACTCTGTGCGACTCCATAGACGGCAGCCCACCAGGCTCCCCCGTCCCTGGGACTCTCCAGGCAAGAATACTGGAGTGGGTTGCCATTTCCTTCTCCAATGGAGGAAAGTGAAAAGTGAAAGGGAAGTTGCTCAGTCATGTCCGACCCTTAACGACCCCATGGACTTCAGCCTACCAGGCTCCTCCGTCCATGGGATCTTCCAGGCAAGAGTACTGGAGCGGGGTGCCATTGCCATGAAGGTAAATCCAGATGGTTTTGGAAACTCTGATAGGTTTACTGGTATCCTGTTGGATTGGGTAGACTCCTGACCATGTTGTATGTGACAGCTTGCTCTTACTTGTCACTTGCTGAAAGCAGAAAATTCTTAGATTCTTTTCAACCAGACTCTGTGAATCAAAAGTGCTGCCATGTTTAGCCTTACACTCTGCACTGTTCTCCGTGATAAGTAAAACAAAGATCCTCTGAGTCTTTTGTTGAATCCCCAGTGCCAGTTGATGCAACATTTGGTGCAGACACCTGATTAGTAAGCTCCGCCATAAAAAGGTCAGTTCAGGAAGAAGGACCTGAAGGAGCCTAAGCCACCGTCTTTAACTTAGCCTTGGAATTGGGGGGCTGAGCCCGCCACTCGTTTACTACCCGGTGCAATAGTAATAGTATTAGATTACTTACTGACTGCTGTTGAGGATAGAGATGCTGCTGGTATCCTGGGCATTTAATCTGCCACTTAAAGCTTCTTTGAGTAGCAGCAGAGAGTTCAATTCTCTAGCAGTGGATTGAGGTTTTCCAATTAGGGGAACCTTCTCATTCCTACTTAGCTGATGCTTGATAGATAACTTCATTGTTCTTTTTTAAAATTTTTTAGCCATGCTGTATGGCACATAGGGATCTTAGTTCCTTGACCAGGGATCAAACCCATGCCCCCCTACAATCAAAGCATGGAGTCCTAACCACTGAACAGCTAGAGAAGTCCTCTACTCCATCTTTTTTGTGAATACTCTTGTTAACTCCTCCTCTTCAAGATACATTCTTGCCACCCTCCCACAGCTCCCTCCCCTTTTAAACCTAATCTTCCACCAAGTTAGATGACTGTACTGTGAGAGGCATGTTCTGTTTCTCTGTATTTATCAAAGATATACCACGTCCATTGTTGTTATCTTTATCTGTCTTCCTCATTACACTGCACACTCTGCAATGAGAAAGATTATGTGTGTTACAGCACCCACAGTATCCCCTAAGACACAGTCTGGCAAACAGTAAGCATTAAAATAATATTAAACATAAAAATGAATGAATAGTTTTACTAGATTCATAGGGCCTCAAAGTCTTAGTAATTGAACTAACCACTTCTGTAGCTTCAAAACTGAAATTGCAATTTAATTGAAGTACAATGTAAGTACACTATTGATATTTAATAATGAGCCTTTAAAACTCATAAATAGCATGATATAGAGTAATAGGTTCCTGGTTGTCTCTTCTGCAGCCTTTCAGCTTTCTCTTTACCTCCCCAGTACAGCTTGCATGCTTGCGTGCTAAGTCACTTCAGCTGTGTTCAACTCTTTGCGACCACATTGCCTAGAGCTTGCCAGGTTCCTCTGTTTGTGGGGTTCTCCAGGCAAGAGTACTGAAGTGGGTTGCCATGCCCTCCACCAGGGGATCTTCCCTATCCAGGGACTGAACCTGGGTCTCTTCCATCTCCTGCATTGGCAGGCAGTTTATTTACCACTAGCACCACCTTATGGAATTCACAGAAATGAGAGGAAATAGTGGAGTAGTCTAAATTTATGTAGCTTCAAATTCTGGCCTTGCTATATATCAGCAGTGAGTCTTAGTTTTCTCATCTCCAAAGTTGTGCTAAAGGGTTGTACTGTTTTATGAGAATTAGAAACAATATACCTAAAATGTCTAGGACAAGGATCAGGATATAGTAAGTATATATCATATAAAACTCTTAAGAGTTTTATCCTCATACCTTTTGTGTTTTTATCTTCATATCTTTTCATTATTACTCATTGCCAGCCTAAAGAGTAAAATGACTTTTCATGACATACATAAATTCTACATGGATTCCTCCCTTTCCAGAGTCTTAAATCCCTTAAATCCTCCTATTTCAGATTATCTACCCAATTGTCCAACTCACTCTTCTCCAGCATGTTCCGGACCTTTGAAGCCTTTGTGGCTTTGGTTATGCTATGTTTTCTACTAGATTATTATTTCTTATCTGTTAAAATTCCTTTTACTGTGATAGGCCATATTGAGCAGCATTTGAGGATATGGACTCTAGTGCCCTTACATTCTAGATCTGTGACCTTGAATGGCTTTCTTTCTCCACCCCCCCTTTTTTTCTTTTTTTTTTTTTTCTTTTACCATTTTTATGCCTCAGTATGGGTATATATAATGGGAAGAGGAGAATACTAATCTTAGGGTGACAGGATTAAAGGTACCTATGACAGTGAATGACGGATGTGAGCACTGCATGGAATATTAGTTGCCATCATAATCATTATCAATGCTTTTTCCAGTACTTCTTCATAACTGCTTTCTCCTGTTATTTGTCAGATTATCTTTTCTTTCCTTAGTCTTCTTCCAACATTTCTCTCTGTATCTTTATTAAAGAACATAAAGATCATTAAGGTTAATGCTATAGTATAGGGTTTGAATGCTTGCTACTCCCATAAAACTCAGTGTTTCAGGGAAGAAGTTGTAATGCTCTTTTCCTCATCTCTTTTATCACAGGGCCTTAGAACAATGTTTTCTTATATACTGTACATCAGCTAAGTGTGAAATAAATAAGAATAAATGTCTCATTGACTCATTTACTTTTTCATTGTCTTCCTGTGTGAGGACAATGCCACTGAGCTTGTCTGTCACTGATATAGTCCCAGAACTTGAAACAGTGCTTGATACCAGATAGGAAACATTTTTTGAATGAAAAAGGGAATGAATGAGTGAATCAATCAGTCAAATCAAGACATCCATATTTGAGGTTTCTTAAAACTCCCTTTTTAATGGTTTAGAAGGTGTGAGATTCAGCCCTAGGTTACCTGTGTACTTTCACACAAAGATGCCATGTGTATACAGAATACAAAATTGGAGTCATTTCCAGAATCTGGATGTTAATTGGACAAGAGGGCAACTGCTTGACTAGGTGGCAGGAAGATATTTGAGCAAAAATATCTTGCCTAGAGAAAAGCAGGTGGAATTTGCCTTTTCAACATTTCTGTGCCAAGCCAGATAATTTGCTTCTCACCTGGGAACAATTTCCTTCCCGCAGCCATAATGTGAGTTTCACCACAGCTGTGGAGCTAAAGTCAGAGTCAAAGTAGAGATTGCTGCGTCACTTGCTGGGAAATGACTTTTTCGTTTGGGTCTGTGTCTTTGTCTGGCAGCTTTCTTATTTGTGTTTAAAAACATGGACTGCAGAGAGGTAGCACATCTGTTTCTGTGTGTAGAAGTGGAATATGGAAGGGATTTGTATGGGTAGCTATAAATTCCTGGGCTCTTCTGTTGTCCCAACTCATGCATTCTGACTTCTTTTTTCCAGCCAAGAAGCTGCAGCTGCATCTGGATGTGTGAATTATACATTTGAGTTAACACTATTTAACAGAAACATACATTTCTTTTTTATTTCCTCTATCCACAATTGAGACAACCAAGCTTATCCTTATGATGCTGGTAGCTTCCTTCTCCTTCTCTAAAATTTTTCCATTCTTAGCACCAAATAGTCAGACTAGAGAATAGAATAAATTACTCTCTGTACTGCTCCCTCCTTTTGCTATTTTTTCCTCCTGATACTGGCATTTCATAAGAAGAACAGAGATTTCTAAGTTGAAATTTTAGTGGCAAAGATCAGGACAGGGCTCAATGAGGGGGTAGAAAGAGGAATGTACACCTTTTTTTAATGCCAAAGTCAGGCAAAGAGTCAGTATAATTCTTGAGTGATGTGTCACCTCCAGTTTCCAAAGGCAGTAGAGAACCATGGAAGAACCCATGGGACACAGACAGAGGAAGCTGCCTTGGGCACTCATGGTTATGATTTGCCAGAAACTCAAATATGACAAAAAAGAGAAGAAAAATATTTTCAAACTTTGCCTTGTGAGTAGGTTTAAAAAAAAAAAAAAAGACCTACAAAGTGTGATTACATATGTAGCTTTCTCCTAAAATCTCTAATTTCTAACATGGCATGTTCAGTATACAATAAGAAATGTACTTCTGTGTATGTTCAGGACATTTCAGTCTTGGGAGTCTTCTGTTAATAAGAGGCTATGCTCACGTGTTTATTACCAAATGATATCACTTATTAACTCCATAGAAATGAGTTGGCCTAAGGTCAGAATGTAGCAAGGGACCATCAAATAGGTTATCTGCAATTACAGAGCTCCGAGAACAAAAAGACAGGTTGTAGAAGCCTCCAAAGAAATGCAAAAAGAAAAAATGATTTTCTGAGGAGGTCTTACAAATAGCTGAGAAAAGAAGAGAAGCTAAAGGCAAAAGAGAAAAGGAAAGTATACCCATTTGAATGCAGAGTTCCAAAGAATAGCGAGGAGATAAAAAACCTTCCTCAGTGATCAATGCAAAGAAATAGAGGAAAACAATAGAGTGGGAAAGACTAGAGATCTCTTCAAGAAAATTAGAGATACCAAGGGAACATGTCATGCAAAAATGGGCACAATAAAGGACAGAAATGGTATGGACCTAACAGAAGTAGAAGATATTAAGAAGAGGTGGCAACAATGCACAGAATAACTATACCAAAAAGATCTTCATGACCCAGGTAACCACGATGGTGTGATCACACACCTAGAGCCAGACATCCTGGGGTGCAAGGTCAAGTGGGCCTTAGAAAGCCTCACTGTGAACAAAGCTAGTGGAGGTGATGGAATTCCAGATGAGCTCTTTCAAATCCTAAAAAATGATACTGTGAAAGTGCTGCACTCAATATGCCACCAAATCTGGAAAACTCAGCAGTGGCCACAGGACTGGAAAAGGTCAGTTTTCATTCCAATCCCTAAGAAAGGCAATGCCAAAGAATGCTCAAACTACCATACAATTGCACTGATCTCACACTCTAGCAAAGTAAAGCTCAAAATTCTCTAAGCCAGGCTTCAACAGTACATGAAATGTGAACTTCTAGATGTTCAAACTGGGTTTAGAAAAGGCAGAGGAACCAGAGATCAAATTGCCAACATCCGTTGGATCATTGAAAAAGCAAGAGAGTTCCAGAAAAACATCTACATCTGCTTTATTGACTATACCAAAGCCTTTGATTGAGTGGATCACAACAAACTGTGGAAAATTCTTAAAGGGATGGAAATACCAGACCATGTGACCTCCCTCCTGAGAAATCTGTATGCAGGTCAGGAAGCAACAGTTAGAACTGGACATGAAACAACAGACTAGTTACAAGTCAGGAAAGGAGTTCGTCAAGGCTGTATATTGTCACCCTGCTTATTTAACTTATATGCAGAGTACATCAAGAGAAATGCTGTACTGGATGAAGCAAAAGCTGAAATCAAGATTGCCAGGAAAATGTCAATAACCCCAGATATGCAGATGACACCACCCTTATGGCAGAAAGCAAAGAACTAAAGAGCCTCTTGATGAAAGTGAAAGTGGAGAGTGAAAAAGTTGGCTCAAAACTCAACATTCAGAAAGCTAAGATCATGGCATCCAGTCCCATCACTTCATGGCAAATAGATGAGGAAACAGTGGAAACAGTGAGAGACTTTATTTTTGGGAGGCTCAAAATCACTACAGATGGTGACTGCAGCCATGGAATTAAAAGATGCTTGCTCCTTGGAAGAAAAGCTATGACCAACCTGCTGCTACTGCTGCTAATTTTTTTCAGTCGTGTCCGACTCTGTGCGATTCCAGAGATGGCAGCCCACCAGGCTCCCCTTTCCCTGGGATTCTCCAGGCAAGAACACTGGAGTGGGTTGCCATTTCCTTCTCCAATGCATGAAAGTGAAAAGTGAAAGTAAAGTCGCTCAGTCGTGCCCGACTCTTAGTGACCCCATGGACTGCAGCCCACCAGGCTTCTCTGTCCATGGATTTTCCAGGCAAGAGTACTGGAGTGGGGTGCCATTGCCTTTTCCAATGACCAACCTAGACAGCAGGTGCATTGGGACAACCCAGAGGGATGGTACAGGGATGGAGGAAGGAGGGAGGTTCAGGATGGGGAACATGTGTATACCTGTGGCGGATTCATGTTGATGTATGGCAAAACCAATACAGTATGGTAAAGTAATTAACCTCCAGTTAAAATAAATAAATTTATATTTTAAAAAAAACAGAGACATTACTTTACCAATAAAGGTCTATGTAGTCAAAGTTATGGTTTTTTCCAGTAGTCATGTATGGATGTGAGAGTTGGACTATAAAGAAAGTTGAGCGCCAAAGAATTTTGAACTATGATGTTGGAGAAGACTCTTGAGAGTCCCTTAGACAGCAAGGAGATCCAACCAGTCCATCCTAAAAAAAATCAGTCCTGAATATTCATTGGAAAGACTGATGCTGAAGCTCTAATACTTTGGCCACCTGATATGAAGACCGACTCATTAGAAAATACCCTGATGCTGGGAAAAATTGAAGGTGGGAGGAGAAGAGGACAATGATGAGATGAAGGAGAAGAGGATGAGTTGGTTGGATGCCATTACCAAAGTGATAAACATGAGTTTGAGCATGCTCTGGGAGTTGGTGATGGACAGGGAAGCCTAGTGTGCTCCAGTCCATGGGGTCACAAAGAGCTGGACAGGACTGAGTGACTGAATTGAACTGTGGAGCCTCCAAAAATAATTTTCCTGGTGAAAAGGACTCAGTTATGAAGACAGATATCCATGCTTAGAATTTAGGAGTACCTTTACCACACTAGCCTCACAGGTTGTTCAAGTGTGAAAATAAGTGATAAAAAGATAAGCTATTGTACAATAATATTTGAGACCCTCCTGTCCTTACCTGATACTTTAAAAGGGAAAATAAGTGGGAGCAGTTCAGAAATCACTATGGAATCTGGATATAGAAGATAGAAAGCACCCATGATCATAATCAAAAGCAAAGTTTGTCAGTGTCTCCTTTTGTTACTAAAGTTTTATTGGAACACAACCACACCCGTTAAGTATGGCCTGTTTTGCTTTTCTGTTACAGTGTCAGAGTTGAACATGTGGGATGGATAGGGTTCATAAGTCTAAAATATTTACTACATGGATCTTTAAAAAAATGTGCATCCCCTGATCTATAAAATATCTAGAATGGCTATATTGCCTCACATAATACATTAAACATTGAGATCAGCAAATGGGAGTCCATAAAAGCCCCAAAGAATTGTATTATAACATAGGACATACAGAAGAAGCAAAATGCATTTCTGAAATTCCTCACTGGCAGTGACTCTGAAGTCATATATGATTTTCAGTTTCTTTTTCTTGCAGTAATCACCAAATTGAACATCAGTCAACTCTCCCAGACTCAATTAATGCCTAAAACTTTTCCTACATTTTACTTCTATCAGTCCCTTTCTGATGATAGTTAGTCATTTGTTCTTCCACCTTTTTCTTAAATTCTTTGAACTTCTAAAACATCTCATTTCAAAATACAATGGGAAAATAGTTGATTTACATTATGTTAGTTTCAGGTGTAAATCAACTATACTACAACATAAAATACAAATTAAAAAAAATAAAATTTAAGACTGCAAAAAAGTACCACCAACAGTGGAATATTCTGTCTTTTATATGTACAGAGGAGCCAACTATCGGGTATCTTTTGAGTCTTAACATGAGTCAGCTTCACCAGAATGTTAAATAAATAACTCTTAATGACTGCACGCAGAAGACAAGACAGGTCATGAAAATAATATACTTTGATAAGGCATGCATGTGTCTGAAGAGAAGTTATATGTTGAAGAATAATGTTATAATTGTTGTTCGGTCACTAAGTCTCATCCAACTTCTTGTGACCCTGTGGACCACAGCACGCCAAGCTTCCCTGACCTTCACCATATCCCTTAGTTTGCTAAAACTAATGCCCATTGAGTCCGTGATGGCATCTAACCATCTCATCCTCTGTCATCATCCCCATGTTATAATTAATCAGTGGTACATATTAATAGTACATATAATTAAACAATGGTACTCAATCCATGGGGTTTTGAAGGAAATCAGACTTTAAAAAATTTTGCTGTAATGTATCAATTGGATTATTTCTTTAGTGTTTCTTCAGTTCAGTTCAGTCGCTCAGTCATGTCTGACTCTTTGCGACCCCATGAATTGCAGCACACCAGGACTCCCTGTCCATCACCAACTCCCGGAGTTCACTCAGACTCACGTCCATTGAGTCAGTGATGCCATCCAGCCATCTCATCCTCAGTCATCCCCTTCTCCTCCTGCCCCCAATCTCTCCCAGCATCAGAGTCTTTTCCAATGAGTCAGCTCTTCACATGAGGTGGCCAAAGTACCAGAGTTTCAGCTTTAGCATCATTCCTTCCAAAGAAATCCCAGGGCTGATCTCCTTCAGAATTCCCCATGAATTGCAACACACCAGGACTCCCTGTCCATCACCAACTCCCGGAGTTCACTCAGACTCACGTCCATTGAGTCAGTGATGCCATCCAGCCATCTCATCCTCAGTCATCCCCTTCTCCTCCTGCCCCCAATCTCTCCCAGCATCAGAGTCTTTTCCAATGAGTCAGCTCTTCACATGAGGTGGCCAAAGTACCAGAGTTTCAGCTTTAGCATCATTCCTTCCAAAGAAATCCCAGGGCTGATCTCCTTCAGAATGGACTGGTTGGATCTCCTTGAAGTCCAAGGGACTCTCAAGAGTCCTCTCTAACACCACAATTCAAAAGCATCAATTCTTTGGTGCTCAGCCTTCTTTACAGTCCAAGTCTCACATCCATACATGACCACAGGAAAAACCATAGCCTTGACTAGACGCACCTTAGTCGGCAAAGTAATGTCTCTGCTTTTGAATATACTATCTAGGTTGGTCATAACTTTTCTTCCAAGGAGTAAGTGTCTTTTAATTTCATGGCTGCAGTGACCATCTGCTGTAGTTTTGGAGCCCCCAAAAATATAGTCTGACACCGTTTCCACTGTTTCCTCATCTATTTTCCATGAAGTGATGGAATCGGATGCCATGATCTTCATTTTCTGAATGTTGAGCTTTAAGCCAACTTTATCACTCTCCACTTTCACTTTCATCAGGAGGCTTTTTAGCTCCTCTTCACTTTCTGCCATAAGGGTGGTGTCATCTGCAT